>RJWJ010034755.1:0-17060 GCA_004363605.1 Indri indri | reverse complement strand
AATTTAAGATTTTCTTCCTGTTAAAAAATAATTGATTCTACCAACTTTATGGGTAGTGTTAGTCACATATTTTGACTCTTACGATAGTGGATTTAGAAGATGTCTGGACCTCCAGTTAATCCAGCAAAAATTTCAGTCTTTTGAGTCCACTTAGAACAATTTGCATGCTGTAAACCATGTAGAAACTCCCTGAATCCCAACTGGATGTTTTACCAAATTAAGTACGTTTTATAGGTCCTTAGGTATCACACCAGTCCATACGATCCTTTCAGATGTTGGCTCTGAAGCATTAGACATGGTGGCAGGCTGCAAAGAGGGCCCTAAGAAGTATTAAAAGGGCTTTGTCATTCCCTTGTGGGAACTAATGGAAACTCCGGAGAACATATTCCCACATTGAGGGTTCTGTTGTAAACATCAGACCAATGATGAGGGCACCCAAAGAACCATTACGGAGGCTTGAAGCCTTACTTATGGCTCTGTTGTTTCTGAACATTTTTAGATTAACTTGTCTGCATAAAAATTTGGCCTGGAAATACCACAGTTTGGAATATAGTGGTATTTCTCATTTCAAAATGAGAGAGTCAAGAAGGTAGGAGTATAATCATTTTATGAGCACAAGGGGCTCTCAAAGGCAGATATGACCTATCGATATTATTCTAGAACGTTCTTCACCTCAATTGTGTGTATGTGATTTGAAGATGGATTGAGAAAATAAGTTTCCATTCAATGATATTTTCAGAGTATTTGCATAATCTTGGCATATTTGCTCACCCGCCTTATATATTGCTAAAGCACCTAAAACATATTTTTAAAAAAGTATTTCTAATCTGCTGAAATAATTTCTACTGAGGTCTAAACCACTCACTTAGCAAAGCAGGGCCTAATTCAGCATTGAAAAATTTAAAGAATTATCAAAGTTTGGTGTGCCTTAGGTTATGATAAATTGGTATGTTTACCCTGTGTCTGTTCTGGTGAATGAACAGGGATTTAGGGAGTCAGGGAGATGAGGAGATGGCCTTGGTGCTAAAATTAAGCCTGGGGTAGGGCGATCAGCCATCCAGGTTTGTCTGGGATCTATGGGTTTCTTAGAGTGCAGAACTTTCAATGCTGGAACCAGGTCCGTCCAACAGTGATCTTCCTGGGCTCACCAAGACTAACCTTGTGTGAATTGGACCCACCTCTTTGTCTTTTTTGTAAACTTTTTCCTCTTCAAAGCTAAGAACTAAACCATTTAAATATGACTTCCCCTGGCTTTCAACAGATGAGCCTACACACAAAAACATGCCTGTATCTCTCTCTCTCTCTCTCTCTCTCTCTCACACACACACACACACACACACACACATGCACACACACATTTTGTTTGTGTTTGCCTCAGGTTCTGGCTTCAGCAACCACGTTAGGAACCACAGAAAAAGCGAGAGGCTCAAAGGAAGACTTGCGATAAGGGCTTGCTCTGTATAAGGCACTCTAATGGGTGCTAAGGGCACACAGGATGATACAGAGACAAACAGACTGGATCCTGCCCTCAAGGAGTTTGTTCTGTATTAAGAAAAATAAACCACAGTAGCAAACAGTTCCATCAGCTGAAAGAATGGGATAAATGCCATAAGAAAGATTCTAACAAAGTGCTATAGAAGTTCAGAGGCATCAGATTTTTAGTTTCTTTAGTTCACAGGCAGGTGGCATTTGTCTTTCTTAAAGGAAGAGTAGGGTGGTGATGGGCAAAGATTGGGGCAGGCAGCTCCTGGGGTGTGCAAACTGCTTAAGGCACGGTCCCTGCCCTCAAGTCACTTACATTCTCCATGGGAGATGGAACAGGGAACTTTAGGGCCATGGGAGTTCAGGGGAAGGAAAAATTGTTCTGATCTGTGGCAGGTAAGGAGGGAAGATGTAATAGTGGGGGTGCCTTGAAGGAGGACTAGGTTTTTAATGAGCAGATGTTAGCAGGAGAACACCGAGGTAAGGTCTTGGGCTGTAAGCAGAAGGCTGGGAGCAGGAGTGAGCAATGCAATATTTTCTGATACTATGAGATGCCAAGGGCTTAGCGTGTGTGTCTGGGAGTGTGGGCAAGAGCTGGGCTCAGAGGATGGCCCAGGTGACTGAGCTCTAGAAGGCAGGCTGGTAGAGTGGGAGCTTGCCTTACAAAAATGAGGCCGATGGGAAATTGTGGAGACTTCTTTGGGGTGGTTGGGGTGACACTTTATAAGTAGTAGTTTAGAGATTCTTCTGTCAGTTGTGTACAGCTGTGGTCCCCAACCCATGGGCCATGGACCGATACTGGTCCGTGTCCTGTTAGGGACTGGGCCACAGAGCTCTGCCACCCCCCACCCCCAATCTGTGGAAAAATTGTCTTCCTTGAAACCAGTCCCTTGTGCCAAAAAGGCTGGGGACCACTGGTGTACAAGATGGCTCTGAATTGGCAGAGAAAGGAACCTTTCACCAATCCCAGCATGAGTGAGTGAGCACACATGGGGCGTGGGGTCCATGCGGGTGGAGAGCTGGAGAAAATCTGGTAGGCATTTTGAAGGGGATATCACAAGTGGATTTGGTGACAAATTGAGTCAAGGGGATGAAAGAAGAGTCAAGTTACTTATCTTTAAAGTAAAGCTTTTCCGCCATGATCTGTAACATTCCTTTCTGTTCTTGGAATTCATAACTTCCAGGTTTCTAGGCTTAGCAACAGGAAAAATGCCAATATCTCTCTTCCTTCCTCTTTTCCATCACTCAAATCCTTTTATTCAGTACAAGATATTGTGGGGAGTAAGGCTGTAGCTCCCTCTCTGGAACACTTTTTAGTTTAGCAGGGGGGTGGACATTTAAACAGATAACTGTAATTTGATACGACAGGTGTCATTGTGGAGTTGTGGTCAAAGGACTAGGAGAAAACCAAGGAAGCATGACAGAAGCGGAGGCCAGTTGACAAGGCTGATCAGGGCTTTGTTAGGCTGGATAGATGGGCTGCAGAGAAAAGCCACAACAGAAGAAGCACAAATGAGACCAATGTGCTGGACACTACCAGTGACTTGTCGGGCTGGAACTTAGGGTGGATCCAAGGGGAGGGAGAGAAAGAGAGAGGAGGGAGTGGGAGTTTTTGCGGCAGAGTTAGGTTGTGGTCAAATGAAGAAGGACCTCACTCCATGAAAGGAACTTTGACTTGATCTTGTTGCTAATTATGAGCGAGTAGAGATCTTTAAGGAATAGTAAATGATCTGATTTGTATTTTAGAAGTTAACTCTGACAACCCTGGAGAGACTGGACTCCAATGGGGAGAGGCTGCAGACAAGGAAGCCAATAAGAGGTCACCATAATTCAGACAAGAGATGACGCAGAAATGGGTTGCTTGTGAAGCATTTAGGAAAAGTTGAGTCTAATTTTGAAATTGTTAAGTTTTAAGAGATGGCAGGGCATTCATTTACAGATTCATTTTTTTTCCTTGCACTCAAATATTTATTAACTTTGCCAGGAACTGGGGATAAGAAGACAAGTAGAACTTCTGTGACCTCCTTCAGCTCATCGGCAATGGTTTTCTCCCTTTTCTGTCTGTGCCAGCGCTCATAAGGACTATGATACACACTTTTGGGAGAGGGCTGGCAGGGGGTGGGTAGGGGATGAGAAAGGACTAGGGGCATGGAGGAGGGAGTACGTCTTCAGTGAAGAAGTAGCAGAATGAGGGCTGCAGGATGTGCAGATGTGTCCCTTCCCCAGGTGATTCTGCTGAGCCTGTTTCATTTAGGAGACTTTCAGATTTAAGCAATAGAACACCCTACTCAAAGTGGCTTACACAGTAATGGCACTTATTATGATATCTAACAAAAAATCCATGGATTGCCATCTCAGTTGCTCAATGATGTCACTGAGAACCCAGATTCCTTATACGTTTCTACTGTGCCACCCTTAGCATGTTCTCTCAGGCTATGCCCTGTCATGGTGACAAGATGGCTGCTGTAGTTCCAGGCATCACATGCACAGGGGACTATGTCTAGCAAAAGAAAGAGGACTCTTTCTTACTCATTCATTTTTCCCTCCTTATGAATCTTATCCCAGAATCCCCCAGCAGACTTCTCATGTCTCAGTGGCCAGAACTGGTTGGAGGCCCACCCTGAACCAATCACTGCAGAGGAAATGGAGAGGCAGGAAACATTGGAAACAAAATTGTGGCTGCTAGCAGAGAAGAAAACGAAAATGGCTTTTGAGTAGGCAAACAACCCTTCTGCTTTAAATTCCTGGCTTTGGGGAAGAATTTCTTAGCATTTGGAAGTAGAGTCTTGTGTTATAGTAAGCAGTTAGGATTAGAGATATAGATTTGAAAGATACTGGAAGGGAGATGGAGATATTTTATTGACTTGACACTATGTTTTGTGCTCCATACATCTTAATCCATGGAACTCTCATCAGGACACTAATAGGCAGGCTATTTTAGCTGAAGCTCAGAGAGGTTGAGGAACGGGGCAAGGTCACACAGCTAGTAAGTGGCCTTATATACTCATTCTTATCTTTTCATTATGGAGAGTTTTGAACATATGCAAAAGTAGGCAGAATGGCATAATGAATGTACCATGTACCTGTACTTAGCTCTGACCTACAACATCTTGCTAACCTTCCAGCCATCCCCATCCCCTTCTTCCTTCTGTTATTATTTTGAAGTAAATCCCCCACCATTGTATCATTTCATCAATAAATATTTCAGTATGAATCTCTACAAGATAAAGTCTATTTTCTTTTAAATATAATTACAATGCATTATACCTGAAATATTTAACAATACTTTAACATCATTAAAATTTCAGGTAGTGTTTAATTTTCAAATTATCTCACAAATATTGTAATTTTTTTACAGTTTATTTGAATTAAGATTCAAATAAGGTCCACACATTGTGATTGGTTGATAATGTTTTAATTTTCATTTAATCTCTAAGTTTTCTCTCCATCTCTCTCTCTCTCTCTCTCTCTCTCTCTCTTTCTCTCTGTTTCTCTTTCTCTCTTTTATTTTTTTACAATTAATGTTTTGAAGAAATCAAGTTATTTGACCTGCAGAGTTTCTCACAGTCTGGATTTTGTTGGTTGCACCCCAATGATGTGGTTCGATATGTTCCTCTGTCCTCTGTATTTCCTGTAAACTGGAGTTAACAGCTTTGGTCAGATTCAGGTATGAATTTTTTCTTTTTTGAAGAATACTTCATAAGTGGTCATGATCTTCCATCATGAGGTTCTCTTTCTCTTGGTGATGTAGCAGCCACTCGTGCTCAATGCCTGAATCCTTTAATTCACAGGGGTTGCACAATGGTGATTGTTTAGTACAATTGTTCCTTCTTTACGGATTCGTTGGAAGAGCTGAGGTTTAAAGGCTGGGTGACTTGAGCAGGTGCCACCATCAGTGGAAAGGAAGTGACACACCAGGGGAGGCATACAGGAGAAGAGGGCAGGGGGAATTTGCAAAAATACTTGAGAGAGCACAAAGATAAACCCTGAAGAAGAAGGTTGTCTGAGTTGTTTCTACCCACAGGTTAGCTAGTCACAGACACATGGCCTGGTTAGAACTGTGGAGTATCTTGACATCAATCACAATACTCGTGTCATGGCGTAACCCTGAAACACATGCTGATCATTGACATTTTCATGGGCTGTGCTTGAATAACATCTTTCTCTTTAAATCTGCAAGTCAGATTGAGGGACAGAGAGCGCATAAATGGTGACGGTTTAGGCTGCCTAAAGTATGACGAAACATAGAAGGCATGGCGCAAAGAGCAGAGAAGTTTGGAGCCAGCGAGCGTTTCCATATAATCAACGTAATTTATTTTACAGTCACAAAAATACAAAGCACTCTAGCAGACATTGTGAGCCTCCTGAAGGAAATAGGAAACTCAAAAACGAAGGAGGAGATGAGCCCAGTGAAATATACCTGAAGACAAAACTGGCAGAAACAAATGGAGAAATAAAACCTGCTTCTCTTGTACTTCTTGGCTGGAGTGCAGGTGGAAAGGTAAGAGCTAGAGGACTGAAGGTTAGCAGATTTCTTGTAGGAATTGAGGCGAGTGTGGAAAGCTCTCCAGGCAGGAGAACCTGGAGCCTGTGTGAGGGAGGAGAGGGAACATCTGGGATCGTTTGGAGTTGGGATACTCCTGAGGCTAACGTCAGAGGGAAGAATCACCCACTCCATCAATAGATCAAAACAAATTTCTGAATTACATTTCGGAAAATATACTTCTGTGGAAGAGGGCAGGGGGTGTTTTTTTCCAGAATGCATAATGCTGAAAATCTCTATTTGACTTCAACATTACATTTACCATCCATTCTTGTTATTTGTGGTGGTTATGTTCTATGTATTCGCGAAGAACACTGAATTAGCACATACTAAGCCATTGCCACTAGGGGAAATATAGGGTTAGGTTCCTGTGAGACTCTGGTCACAATTTTGTCAACTGACTGATACAGACTGATAAAGACTGTATAAAGACACCTTATTTAGTATATATTGTTGATTCATTAACACTCAATGCATGTCGACAGAACTATAACTCATACCCGAACAGAGCTCATCTGGCACACCTGTTTTCTCTGTAAGGTGTATCACAGCCTTCTCGAGCTTAGGAACATTAGAAATCACTTCAACCCTTCACTCGGGGGCCATTTTAGAGAGCAAAATCACCAACAAAAAGCACGAAAGTGCAAAAATGTGGCACTACCTAGACAGCAGAAAGGACACTTGTTTACAGTATGAGAGCTAAAACAAGGAGGCAGAGCTTTGCTGTGCTCAGCCTCAGCTGGGAGCTTGTGCATCGAACAAGCCAAACTTCTTGCCGCCCTGCCCATGTCCACACATGACCCTGGGAGTGCTTGGGGGCTACAAGGAAGTTTTAGTGAGGAGGTGAATTTGCAAATATGGAATGAGACTCAGCTATAATTTGAAAACCAGGCGCAAAAGATCAACTCGGGGTGTGGGTGGGGTGTAGAATTGCAACAGTTTTTCTGAGCTTTTCCAGCACATTCAGGTGTACCCCTCAGCTACGTGTGCAAATCCTATCGATAAAGACCTTTTTGTTTGAGGGGGAAGAAAAGGAAGAGAGGAGGTGCGGCCCGCAGAGAAGGGAGGAGGAAATGAAGGAGTTGTGTGAGGCCTCAATAATCCAGGAAATGGGGGCATGCAAGTAATGGCAGAAGTCTCTGGAATCAGGGTAACTGAGTACGAAGTTTGGACAAGGAAGGGGAGTGGGAGCAGGGAGAAGAATGAGGCTGCGTGAATGCTAGAACCACACTGTGATTTGGGTCCGTGTAGCAGAAACTCAGTGAGTCAGATTGGTTTTTTGGCCTAGGGCTGCTTTGCTTTTCCCCTGCTCAGAGCTCTGCGACTGAATTCTTTACTTGTCAACCAGCTGTGGTCCCCCCTGTGGATTGCTGGAGAGGGGAGGACTGCAGCAGGTTCTTGTTCGGCCTTTTCGGGCCACATTAGAGATGTCTTGGGTAGAGGCCTCATGCCACAGATTTCCTTGCAGATGATTTAAAGAAGGATGCAGAACTGTTTTTCACCCGCAAAGAGAAAATTAAAGCTAGAGATTTGATCCTTTAAGAGGTCTTTGAACTTATAAACTCAGACACATATGTGTCGAGAATGGAAACCGGCAATGATTGTATTCCATAGTTTGAACTTAATTGCTTTTGGTATGTACTTGAAAAGATAAAATATCCCAAGACATTTAACTTTAGCAAGTCATTCTGTTGTGCTGCACAGTAAGTAATTTTCACAAGGGTTTGGCGGAGATATTCAGTATCAATATGCAGGAATGGTTTCAATATGTGGTAGGCCAATAAAAACAAAGTCACTCTGACCCACACTTCGCAGATCTAAGAGGGACAGAGGAGCAAGTGTCGATAATTAATTCCAGTTTCAGGAGAAATACTGTAACTCTGCAGCCACACGCCTCCGTCCGGCCCACGGCTCTGTGTGTCTCTCAGGGACTGGGGCTTAGCACCCCCGTGTTTGGCTTCTCAGGCGGGTACTGCACATGACGTGGTTACACAGTGAGGCCTGAAAGCGGGCCCTGTGGAAATGATGAGTGCAGGTTTGATCAGAAATCATAGGACCCCCAGAATTGGCCACTGGGTTCAGTGAGAGCAAATGGGACCATCCCCCACTGCCTTGCTTCGCTGCTGGCTACTGCAGGCAGGAGCGTCGCCCAGAGCCTGTGACCCACTTCCCTGCTTCTAGGGCAATCAGCTCCAGGCAAGGGATCTGCCTGCTCTTTCCCCACTTCCTTAATTCATCAGCATTCCCTGGTCCTCCCTGTCTGGGGTAGGAGTGGGGGGTGGCGAAGGGGTCTTTCCTTCCTGGCATTGAAAGT
This sequence comes from Indri indri, assembly GCA_004363605.1. Lineage (NCBI taxonomy): Eukaryota > Metazoa > Chordata > Mammalia > Primates > Indriidae > Indri > Indri indri. The sequence continues at coordinate 8,721 of RJWJ010034755.1, read as the reverse complement.
GGATTGCAGCATATGTGTGGGGAGGGGATGGGGGAAGAAGCAAGGTGGGCCATCTGGAATGACACCCATCATACTCGAATAGTACTCAAAAAATGGGGACTACATTTTTTTGTAATTGATATAATCTTGCTCTGGCATCTACATGTATACAGAGTAACCCAAAAGAAGTTAAACTTGCCCATTTTTTAAGTATATTGGTCTATTTTGGTTCGAAGCAATATTTTTCAGTAAGCTCAGATTCTGTGGGCTTAAGCCTCATCTCCTTCTCTCAGCCCCTCTCCTCCTTCTCTGTGGGTGACATCTGGGCACAGTGACATTGCCCTGGTGGGGGCAGGATGTTTTGTACTTGCATGATCCTTCTCCTCTGGCTTCTGTTGACTTTTCTTTGAGATATAGCTGATTTCATCTCCCCTTTGGGAATTAGCTTCTGTTACCAAGGTGTTTTCAGTAGCTGTGTCCTATGATCATCTGGCTGGGTGTGAGTGGTACATGGTGGTGGCCCCTAGGTTTAACACCCTCCACTTTGCCTCCTGCTGCTGTAGATCCTCTGGGGCTTAGCCAGGAACTCCCATCAGCACCTGGCTTTAGGGGGCCTACTTTCCAGCTTCTGCTATAGGATTCTCTTGCCATGTGCCGGGCAACCCCTTAGCAAACGCCCTCAATATTTAGCTCCCTTTCCCCACATCTACCCCAGGGTTGTCCAGGAGCTTCTAGGCATCCCCAGGTCAGGTGCAGCCTGCTGGGAGACAAGAGGATGTTAACTCTGGTCCATCTACTTAGGCATTTCCCTCTGCAAATGATGTTCTACTGCTCCTGAACTGCAGGGGTTCTTTGCATGTGTTCGTATGTGCATATGCGCAGTGGAGGGTGGGACAAATTAAAGCATCAGCCTAAATATTTTTTTGATTCTCCTTTCACCTCTATGGAATTTTTGTCATCTCACCCTCCTTCTTTCAGGGCCAACCCCTATAGGGGAGGAGATGGGTGGAAAGTCCTCCTCCTTCTTCTGTTAGACAGGAACTGCCCCTACATCACACCCTTTGTGCTCTCTACACTGTAGCTTATGGCAAAACTCCAGGCTTAGTCCCCTGAGCTCTGTTCTTAATATGTGCAAAGATGATTTTTGAATAGAAATAATGTATTTTCCTCTTTCAACAAAACTCACTTCTAAGACCATAGTTCCTCTCTGACTTGAGAGATCTAATATAAAATGCAAGGTAAAAAAAGGATGTCTTGGTTCAAGGTTGAAACAACAATGGCCATTGATTCATGGGTGGAGAGCTGCAGGGCAACATGATTTATGGGTAATGAAAAATACATCAGTATAATATTTTTGAAAATATGGAAGAAAGAGTCGAGGACTTCTGGATTAGAAAAGATGGATCAAATGAGGCTGCTTACATTCCCGGGGTGGCTGACTCAAAGGAAAAGGTAGCTGGATTGCCTAGCGGGATCTCCTTGGGTTGTGTGGTTCCCTTTCTTGGCCTCACTGAACAGAGTCAGAAGACATGAGTCACAAAACTAACTGCAGGAGGGAAGACAAACATTGCCCCTCATATCACGACTGCGTGGAGGGGGAATGGCAGCTTCTGTGAGCTTCGGAACCTTCTTGCTCAGAAATCCTCTGTCTCTGGGTTTACCTGGGGTTGCCCCAGTGAATCTGCCAGAGTAAGCAACCTTTTTCTGTAGAGAACTGGATGGTAAATATTTTTGGCTTTTCATGCCATGAGGTGTGTGTCACAACGGATCGACTCTGCCATTGTAGCAGGAAAATAGTCATAGGCAATACAAAAATGAATACGTGGGCCTGTGTTCTAATAAAACTTTATTTACAAAACCTAGCAGTGGACTGGATTTGGCCTGTGGGTGGTGGTTTACTGGCCCTTAATCTAGAAAGAAGTGCTAGATCAGTAGAGAGAAAGAACCGTGTTAACTGATGCCTCTTCTCTGTGTATCTGATCCCCTCCCCACCTCCTACTCTCCCCCTGCATGCCCCTCCCCCGCCCCAATTACATACACAGACCAGACTGTATTTTTAACATTATTATGACCCAGACTTTGGCTTCACTCTTCAAGTCTCCAGGATGGAGAAACAAAGGTCCTGAATTGATGATATTTTTTTCTTTCAGCTTTTGAAATATTTGTCTAGCTCAATGATTGTTATTTACGGAGGTAATTTTAATTTATTATTATTATTATTTTTGCTCCTAGGAAATTTTCAAATTTGCTCCTATTTTCATTTCCAGGCTTTCTGGGCAGGACTGGGTGTTCAAGAGGCCAATGTGTGGGAAGACAGAAGGGCCAAGTGAGTGGATGATCCTAGCTGACCACAAACTACAGGATAAGTAATGCCATTCTACGTCTATTTGTCGGCATGTAGTAATTTCCTATGGCTGCCATAACAAATCATCATACACTTAGTGGGTTAAAACAACACAAACTTATTACTTTACAGTGCTGTAAGTTACAAATCCGATATAGGTTTCATTAGGCTAAAATCGAGGTGTTGGTGAGGCTGTGATTCTTTCTGTAGGTTGTTGGAGGCTACCCGTTTCTTTGCCTTTTTTGGTGTCCAGAGGCTGCCCTCATTCCTTGGTTCATGGCCCCCTACCTCCAACTTCAAAGCCAGCAATGTTGCATATCTTTGACCGTTCTTTCAGTAGTCCTGCCTCTCCCTGATTGACTACAGCTGGAAAAGTTTTCAAGGATTCAAATGATTAGGTTGGGCTCACCTGAATAATCCAGGACAATCTGCCTGTCTCAATGTCCTTAACCTTAATCACATCTACAAAGTGTCTTTTGTCATGTAATGTAATATATTCACAGGTTCCAGGGATTAGGACAAGGAAATCTTTGGGGTTCCATTATTCTGCCTACCACAGAGCTGGATCCTGCACTTTTCCCATAGATACTTTCTGGGCATACAGAAGTGCTAAAAAAATTACTTATTGGGATCTGGGATATTAGTCTAAGGGAATCTGCTGGGGGGAAGCCAGAGTCTGCTGTGTGAGTCGGGGGTGGCCTTCCCTGGGGGGAGGGGAGGGGAGTGGTACAATGGATGAGCACTGAGCTCACAGTCTAAGGACTTGGGTTCTTGTCCCAACTCTGCTGCACATCTCACCTGTCATGTCTGGTCCATTGTCTTATCATCTATAGCATAAGGAAGGTGAATTAGGGAGTGGTTTTCCAAAGCTTTTCAAGTAGTAGAGGCTTTTCTTCAAGTCATGTCTATAGAACTCCAGGGAAGAGGGGAGCTGCTGTGTTTGAACAAGGGAGTGGCCTAGGGCCATCCCTACAGCCCTTTCCCAAGAGCTGCCTGGCAGCTCCAGAGGCACAGTTTCTTTCCAAGGCTCCCTGGAACACTATTTCGAGACCGCTGGACTAGATCAAGTTTCGGTTAATTGTAGCCTGTATGCTAAATCAGGTCTGAGGCCTGTTTTCGTTTGGTCCTTGAACTAAAAATTATATGCATATACATGCACACACACAAACATGCTCTCTTTCCCCCTATCTATTTATCTATATATAAAGTATATGTAAACTATATATATAGTTTATTGTGATAAAATACATATAACTTAAATTTTACTATCTTAACCATTTTTAAGTGTACAGTTCAGCGGCATTATATACATTCACATTGTTGTGTATCGTTTACCACCATCCATCTCCAGAGCTCTTCATGTCAAATAACTGAAACTCTATATCCATGAGTAAGCAGTAACTCTCTCTTCCTCTTTTTCCCCAGTCCCTGGAAACCATCATTCTATTTTCTGTCTCCATAAATTTGAATACTCTACCTCTCTTATATCAGTGGAATCATACAGAAATGGTCTATTTTGTGACTGGCTTATTTCATTTAGCATAGTGTCTTCAAGGTTCATCCATGTTGTGGTGTCTGTCAGACTTTCCTTCCTTGATTTTGTACCGGTGGGTGTTTATTGTGTTGTTCTATGTATAATGAAATTCTGAGTACTTCCTGCAGGGCAGGTCTGGTCTTGACAAATTTCCTCAGTGTTTGCTTGTTGGAGAAAAATCTTTATTTCTCCCTCATATAAGAAACTTAGTTTTGCAGGATACAAAATTCTAGGCTGGCCACTATTCTGTAATGGGGCCCCAGTCCCTTCTGGCAACGTCTCAGTTGTGGAGTCTGCAGTTAGTCTGATGGGTTTTCCTTTGTAAGTTACCTGCTGCTTTCACCTTATATCTTGTAGAAGCACCTCTTCCATGTCTATTTTGGCCAGTCTGATGACTATGTGTTGTGGTGTTTGCCTCCTTATGATGAATCTCCCAGGGGTCCTTTGAGCTTCTTGTGCCTGGATACCTAGATTTCTAGTAAGGTTAGGAAAATTTTCCTTAATTATTCCCTCAAATAGATTTTCCAACTCTCGTGTATTTTTTTCTTTGCCCTCAGAGATGTCTATGATTCTTATGTTTGGCCTCTTTACATAATTCCACATTTCTTGTGGGGTTTGTTCATTCCTCTTGTTTCTCAGATCTTTCTCTTTGACTGACTTGTTTAACTCAAAGTTGTTGTCTTCAAGCTCTAAGATTCTTTCTTCTGACTGATATAGCCTATTCTTAAGGCTTTCCAGTGTGCTTTATATTTCCTTGAATGCATTTTTCATTTCCAGAAGTTCTCTTTGATTTTTTTAATAATTGTATTTCCTTAGTAAATTTTTCATTCATTTCCTACATTGTTTTTGTGGTTTCTTTGTGTTGGGTTTCCATTTTCTCCTGTATTTCATTGAGCTTCCTTATAATCCATATTCAGAATTCTTCATCTGTCATTTCAATCTTTTCATTTTGGTTGATATCCATTGGTAAGGAGTTATTGTTTTCTTTTTGGGATGTCCTTTCACTCAGATTTTTCATGATTCTGGAGTTCTTTCACTGATTCCTTCTCATCTGGCCTCCTGGTCCAGAACTGGGTGTCCTAGGCCTGGCTTACAGGCCTGTCTGTGGGTCCCTGAAGATCGATCCCTAAGTGTGCCAGGTAGAGGAGTGCTGGTCCTGAGTTGCCTATGGGGTGTTCTAGCAGGTTTGGTGTACCTCTCAGGTTACCTCTGACCTGCTGTCTTTACCTCTTCCCAACAGTGTGTAATGAGTTAGGGCCCCTCTTGGTGATGGTGGGTGATACTTGTAGCTCAGTCTTTAAATTGCTGGAAATCTAAATGATGTCACATATACCTCTTAAGAACCACCTGCGTGGTCTTCAATCATAGAAATGCACAATATGTAGAAGAGCCTCCTGTTATTCTAGAAAGATTAGTCACTGGCCCATAGGAATTTTGAAATATAGTTAGACATCTGGTTTTAGAATTCTGTGGGAGCAAACAGCATGAAAACTTGAGGTCTGAAGCTCTCTTGTCTGAAGGACAAAGGTACACGATGGGTGGAGAAGCAGTATGGCACCTGCCATCTTGGCTCAGGTTTATGGTGAAGGGAAGTGGCTCGAGGGGGATGGAAGCCTGGTGCTTTGTTTTCAAGAAGCTTGCAGTTCACTGGTGTCAGCAGCTTTTGGACTCATGACGCCAAAGAAGTTCTCCAGCAGTCAGGAGACTGCTGACTACCAGAGGTGTGAGGGAAGGAGAAACAAAACCCCCACCTAATCCTTTCCACGGGACTCCAAGTTTCATGGGGGTTGATCTCTGCCAATAGCTTGCTCCCTCATGTTCTGCTTCACAACTTCTTCTTGTGGAATCTCTGGTAGGTTCTGGCACTTTTCCCTCAGAATTACACCTGAGGTATGTTTTTTATTCATCTAAAACTTTTCCTTCTTCCTGAGACAATCTGGTGACTGATGTCTTTAGTCATCTTGCCCCCTCCTTTCCATGCTTTTGCTGAGCGTCTTTTCATATGCTTTTTGGCCATTTATATATCTTCTTTGGATAAATATCTGTTCAGGTCCTTCGTCCATATATAAATTGGGCTATTTGTTTGTTTGTTGTTGTTGAGTTATAGGCATTTAAAAATATATTAATATTGTGAATATTAAGCCCTTATCAGATATGCAGTTTGCAAATATTTTTTCCTGTTTTGTGGATTGCCTTTTCACTCTGTTGATTGTGTCCTTGATGCACAGAAGTTTTTAATTTTGATGTAGTCCAATTTATCTATTTTTCTTTTTGTTGCTTGTGCTTTTGGCATCATATCTAAGAAATCATTGCCAGATCCAAGGTCGTAAAGCTTTTCCTTCATGTTTTCTTCTAAGAGTTTTATAGTTTTAGCTTTTGCCTTTAAGTCTTTGATCCATTTTGAGTTGATTTTTGTATATAGTGTAAGGTAAGGATCCAACTTCATTCTTTTGCATGTGGATATTGTTTTCCCAGCACCATTTGTTTAAAAAAAAAACTGTCCTTTTAACAAAGGTCTCGGTACCCTTGTTAAAAATCGTTTGACCATATATAGAAGGGTTTATTTCTGGGCTCTCTATTTTATTCTATTGGTTTGGTCTACCTGTCTATCTTTATGACAGTACCACATTGTTTTGATTACTATAGCTTTGAAATTCGTTTTGTAATCAGGAAGTGTGAGACTTCCAATGATCTCTATCTTTTTAAAATGTTCTTTAAAAAAGAAAGAATATGTGACAGAGATAGTTGTGGTCCACAAAACCGAAAACATTTACTTTATGATCCTTTGTAGGAAAATTTTGCCAATCCCTGGATGAGATGGTTTCTGAAGTTCTGTGTGCAGCTTGGTTCAGCATAATGAGCATCAGAGAGTTCCTTGACTTGTATGTCTATGAAGAACAAACTCTCACAGAGAGGAAATGATTCTTCTGTATTTAGTAAATGTGCTGATAAGTACACTCAGAGAAAATACATTTTGACTGACCACATTGCCAGGAGGTTAAATTCTCACATTGGTTCTCTCTCATCAATCATACAAAATATCAGGATATTGGGAGTCAGGAGTTTAAGCTTTAGTAGATGGGCCTCCTCACCCTGGGGGCCTGCATATCGCACAGTTATTACACATATTGTCTATGTGTCATCTTAGGCATGACTGTTTCAATCAGGCTTCTAAATTGCAAGCAACAAAGATGAACTCTTGCTTATTTAAGCAAAAGAGGAATTCCTTGGAAGAACATTTGTAGCTAACAGCATTGCCATGAGGCTTAGGAAATGAGGAAGAGAGCGGGGAGTTCTCGTATTCAGAGTCACAGTGAGTCATGCTGCAGAACCATTCATTGAGGACACTCCTGACACCGCTGCTGGCTGCCAGCAAGAAATAATTCTGTGCTGGTGACAAGTACAGATGTGACGCTGGATCTTCCTGGCCTTGCCTAGGTCACTGCTACACGTTAGCTGCCAGGAGAGCTGGTAGAGCCAGCATCAGGAAGGGTAAGGTGAGGGACTCATGAGGCACAGGAAAAGGACTGAGATGTTGTGCAACCAAGGAAATGACAGTGTCCCCTCAGATTGCCCTCGTGCAGACCCATCCTATGTTTCTTGAGGGCAAAGCTACAGAACACTTATACAATAGAAGTACCGGTAGGCAACCTGTGGAAGGCAATCAAAGACATTTTAAGTGATTGGATTAGGGATAGTACTGAGTTTGCATTAAAGGCATAACAAAACAAGAACAACCTCATAGATACATACCTAAGAAAGGTCTATATTTGAAGAACTCAGAATAGTTGGTAATTAGGACTCACGTCCATTTTACAGAGAATTAAAATTAGGATTTACCTTTGGCCTTTGCGCAGGGCTGGGCATGGACTGTGCCACACTCCACCCCAATATGCATATTTCAGACTCAATGGTCCTTTTGAGAACAAGAGAGAACAGAGCTGGGACCTCCTATCTGTGTATCAAATTACAATCACCACAATATGTCCTAAGGGAATAGTGGAGGCTGTGCACAATGGTGGCAGTATTGCTTATAACCACAAAAATGAGAATCAACTTAAAAGTCCAACAAAGGAGAGTCACTGAATCAATTATATGCTGTGTCTGTAAAACGGAATGCTACAAGCCCATTAAAAAGACACTGTAGGTATATATTTGTTGACATCAGAAGGTGGACATGATTTCTTAAGAAAAATACATCATAAAGTAGCATTTTTAACAATAAAAACCAGTAAACACATACACACACATATGCAGTTTTTTATTGTTAGATATCTGTTTTAAATATATGTATATATAATTTTTAAAAACAATGTACATAAAAACATTAATGATTGACCCTAGGTAGTGGGATTGGCTTTTATTTTCTTCTTGCCTACTGAGCTCTTTTCTTTTTCTTGCAGGCCTTGGGCTTTTCCTCTGAGTGTGGGCCTGCTAATCAGAGTTCTGAATCATCTTTCTTGTGTAAACTCAACCTGTAAAGCATCTTCATCTTCTTCATTTTCTACTTTTGGGTCCTCCAAAGTAGAACAAACATATAAATACCCCTTTTTAGATTTTTACAGCGTTCTCAATCTTTGTTGTTTAACCTACTCCTAATTCCACAGCAGCTTTTTAAAAGCAGCTCATTTGATTGTGTCCTCTCAATGCAACTTAGTTTTCATAGAAATAGCTGTCTGATTTTGTTGTTTTTATGCATCTAAGCAAATCGTGTACTTATAGTAGCAGGTACACTTGGCATAGACAGTGTGAACCCTTGTGAGTGTAACTGGTGAGAGCAGAGGTGCCCAGGAATGTTGGGGGGCAACCTACTAGCCAGAGGCCTTCTGCACATCCTGGTGTTCATCACTAGGTTTGAGGGGAA
>RJWJ010034754.1:0-17068 GCA_004363605.1 Indri indri | reverse complement strand
CCAGTGTGGTGGTGCACACCTGTAGTCCTAGCTACTTGGGAGGATGAGGCAGGAGGATTGCTTCACTTGAGCCCAGGGGTTAGAGGCTGCAGTGAGCTATGATTGCACCACTGCACTCCAGCCTGGGTGACAGAGTGAGACCCTGTCTCTTTAAAAAAAAAAAAAAGTATGTATTGTAGGAAATGCACTAAGTATATCAAGGAATAAAACAGCATATATGCTAGAGTTCCTGCCCTGAAAAACTTTGCAATCTATCATTCTATTGTAATAATTGGCTAATAGTTTAATAGTATTAGCAGAAATTTTAGCACATTAAAACTTATTTTTGCCTTAACTGTAGATGATCAGGGTTGATGGAAAACTTAGCTAATGAAATATCAAAAGAAAACCTGTCAAATAAGACTCACAATATATTTGGAAAAAGTGGTGAAAACAATTCAAAACTTTCCACATTTTTATTACACATCAATATAGTAATTTAAAACTCTTTTTTTAAGTCATGAATGATATTTGTAAAGAAAAATTTTAAATTTTAAAACTGTGGAACAACTTTAAGTTGAAAACTTGATAATTAAGACAGCCTAGAAAGAATGACATTTCAGAAAGCAAAACTGGAAGTGAAGGCTAAAAGACTAGTTACAATTATATTTTCATTGTTGACCCTAAAAAACAGATGTCATTAATACATAGACACTTTTTAGAGTTGGTTTCATAAAAGATTCAATATGTGGCTTGACTGAGCTGGAATTTAAATCTGCTGTGAAGTTGTTTCCCATTAAAGTAATATATTTAATGCAAATACCAAATACCAAATGCAAAACCAAAATGTGAGCTTGCTAGACAAACCCACAGGAACAATTTCCAATTCTTAGGCAACTTGCATTAAAACAATTTGAAACCACCCTGATACTTCGTGGGTGACGGTTAGAATTAACCTAATGCCTAGTGCCCTAATAAGCTAAATTCTAATTATTAAAATGGAGCATTTTCCAATGATCCTATTCTGCCACAATCTGTGGTCATTTTTCCATTTTAATAGCATACCATTTCTGTATATCTTCTAACTTCCTCTTATTATTTTGCTGACATAAATACATTTTTGTTCCTATTTCCAAATCCCACACAGGTACTATGAATGTCATCTTGCAAGAAGTAAATTGAGGTGGGGTCCAACCAATTCATAGAGTATTAGAATATCACTGACTAATTAAACCAGGGGTAGAGCTCTTCCTAGATTAAAGGTATATATACGATCACTGTGATGAGGAATAAGCTGAATTTATTTTATATCCCCCATCAAGTAGAAGCTTGCTTAAAATAATTGAAATTAATAGCATGATATGACCTTAACACACACACACACACACACACACACACACACACGCACACACACACAGGCTATTTGAACATCTGGATTTTTTAAGTGTATATTAGTTTTGGCCTATTCCTAGAATTATAAAATGGTTCTTTATATTTTACTGAAACATTGTAAAACCTAAATTTTATAAGTTGCACTTTTAACTCCTTCCTTGCTAAGGGTCTATATGGAGAAGTGGCAGGGGTGGGCTGGGGAGAAATATGAAGGGTTAGGTGTCCAACTTTGAGCAAATTAAATTCTACTTTGTAGGCTGACTTGGAAAGCAGTAAATCAGAAATTATTATTTCAATCCAAGCCACTTATAGTTAGACACTAGATAAATGACACACTTTAGGGCTTTTCTATACCACATAAGTATTATATGCCCCATATGAACATTTACTCATATTGAAATAAATTCTCATTTTGGTGGAGAAAAAAGAGAAGGGTATCAAAAAATAGATGAAATAGTTGTACTCCTGCAATTGTGTCTTTTCCTAAACTGTCTTCCTCACAGTAGGACTCTAAGTCCTGTAAATTATGCAATGGAGATGACAGTAATCTTACTTTTGGATAACAGCCTTCTTTATTCCCTTGGGGAAGCAATAACAGCCAGTTTTCTTTTCAATGGATTTTGAAGGAATTCATGGAATGGGCTGCCCTACACATACAGCTGTGAGTGCCCTATCACTAAACTAACCATGTACAAGCTGGTATTTAGTAGGAAACCATATGATCGGATGGAGGAATGAACTAGATGAACTTTAATCCTTCTTCAAACACTCAAATTTCATGATTTGCAATGTGCTAAATTTTAGTTAATAAACATTTAGAGGCTGCAGTGAGCTATGATTGCACCACTGCACTCCAGCAGTGGTATAAAACTCACCATTGTAGGAAATATAAGAGAAATAAATAGCATGATTCCCAAAGTATGGAGTACTGTGGCAACTACTACTATTCATTTTTTAATGAAGAAAGTGAAAAGAATGATGCTAAAACCCTTTGTCATGTGCCAAAGGCCAAAGCAGTTTTAGGTAATGATGGAGTAAAGACTCTTAGTTTGGCCTGGTGTGGTGGCTCCCACCTGTAATCCTAGCAGGCTGGGAGGCCAAGGTACGAGGCTTGCTTGAGTTCAGGAGTTCAAGACCAGCCTGACAAGAGTGAGACCCCTGTCTCTACAGAAAAAAAAAATATAAAAATTAGCCAGGCTTGGTGACATGTGCCTGTAGTCCTACCTACTGGGGAGGCTGAGGCAAAAGGATTGTTTGAGCCCAGGTGTCTGAGGTTGCAGTGAGCTATAATGATGCCACTGCATTCTACCCAGCACAACAGAGACTTTGTCTCAAAAAAAAAACTGTTGGTTTGTCACATATTCCCATTGCAATCAGAAAATATATAACTGGGAGAACAAACATCCTGCTACCCACCCCTCCACCACCCATCCCTATCCTGCCTCTGGAGATTTACTTGGGTGCTTTTTGTTTCCCTTCCACTTAGAGGTCGGTGGGGAAGAATGCTCTGGACCTGATCCAAAGTAAAGAAGAAAGTGTCACTTTAAAAATTGTGTGGGAGAAAAGCGAAGGTCCCAGAATAACCAAAGTAAATTTGAACAGGAACAAAGTTGGAGGACTTAGACTACCTGGCTTCAAGATTTACTATAAAGCTAAAGAAATCAATACAGTGTATTACTGGCTAGCATAAGAATTGATAAATAGATCAGTGGAACAGAATAGAGAGCCCAGAAATAGATCCAAAATTATAAAATTATTTGATTTCTAACAAAGGTGCCAAATCAATTCAATGAGGGCAAGGAGTCTTTTCAACAAATGATGTTAGAATAACTAGATATCACTGTGGAGAAACAAATGAACCTCAATCCCTACTTTATGCCATACACTAAAATTAATTTGAGATGAATCATAGACCTAAATGCAAAAGCCGAAGTTATAAGGCTTCTTCCTACCCTCAGCTTTATAAACAAAGCTTTTAGTAGAAAATATAAAAGAACATCTTTGTGGCTGGGCATGCTGGTGTGTGCCTGTATTCCCAACTACTCAAGAGGATGAGGTGGGAGGATCACTTGAGGCCAGGAGTTTGAGGCTGTAGTACTACTATGATTGCACCTATGAATAGCCACTACATTCCAGCCTGGGCAACATAGTGAGACCCTGTTTCTAAAAAAAATTTTTTTAAATAATATCTTTGTTATTTGGAGGTAGGTAAAAGTTTCTTAGGACATAAAAGGCAGTGAAAATAAATTAAGAAACTGATAAATTAGGTTTCACTAAAATTAAAAATTTATCGCCTGTAATCCTAGCACTCTAGGAGGCCGAGGCGGGCGGATTGTTTGAGCTCAGGAGTTTGAGACCAGCCTGAGCAAGAGCGAGACCCCGTCTCTACTAAAATTAGAAAGAAATTAATCGGCCAACTAAAAATATATATAGAAAAAAAAAATTAGCTGGGCATGGTGGCACATGCCTGTAGTCCCAGCTACTCGGGAGGCTGAGGCAGAAGGATCACCTGAGCCCAGGAGTTTGAGGTTGCTGTGAGCTAGGCTGACGCCATGGCACTCACTCTAGCCTGGGCAAAAGAATGAGACTCTGTCTCAAAAAAAAAAAAAATTTATGATCATTAAAGATGGCATGAAGAAAATGAATAGGCAAGCCATGGGAGAAAATGTTAGCAAAATGTATATATGACAAAGGACTAAGCCATACGTGGTGACTCATGCCTGTAATCCCAGCTACTCGGGAGGCTGAGGTGAGAGGATCACTTGAGCTCAGGAGTTCGAGACCAGCCTGGGCAACAATGCAAGACCCCATCTCTTAAAAAAAAAAATGAAAAAATTTATCCATGCATGGTGGTGCACGTCTGCAATCCCAGCTTATTCAGGAGGCTAAAGCAGGAGGATTGCTTGAGCCCAGGAGTTCAAGGCTGTAGTGAGCTATGTCTACACCAATGTACTCTAGCCTGGGTGACAGAGTGAGACCCCATTTCTAAAATAAAAATCAAATTAAATTTTTAAAATGACAAAAGACTGATATCCAGGATATAAAGAACTCATAGGCCAGGTGTGGTGGCTCACACCTGTAATCCCAGCACTTTGGGAGGCCAAGGGAGGAGGATCACTTGAGGCCAGGACTTTGAGACCAGCCCAGGCAACAGAGCAAGACCCTGTCTCTACAAAAATACAAAACAAAAATTAGTCAGGTGAGGTGGCATATGACTATAGTCCCAGCAACTTGGAAGCTAAGGCAGGAGGATCACAAGCCCAGAAGTTCGAGGCTGCAGTGAGCTATGATCATGTGACTGCACTCCACCCTGGGGTGACAAAGCAAGACCCTGCCTCTAAAAAAAAAAAAAAAAAAACTTATAAAACTCAATAATGAGCTAATTTTTAAAAAATGGACAAAAGACTGGAACAGACACTTCACAAAAGATGATATACAGTCAACAAAAACATGAGAAAATGTACATCATTAGTCATCAGTGAAATGCAAATTAAATTACAGTGAGATGATACCACTACACACTTAAGAGGATAAGTAAAATTAAAGACTGAAAATGCCAGATGTTGGCAAGGATGTAGAGCAACCAGAGCTCTCATACACTGTAGTGGGTGTGCAAAATTGTGTAATCACTTTGGGAAAAGGTCTAACAGGTTCTCATAACACTAAACACACCTACCTTATGACTCAGGAATTCTATCTCTCAATATATACCCAAGAAAAGTGAAAATATATGTTCATAAAAAGACCTGTACAAGAATTTCACAGCCACTTCATTCGTAAGAGCCCAAAACTGGAAATAGCCCAGATGTCCATCAATTTGAGAATAGATAAACTATAGTACATTTATAGAATGGAATACTATTCGGAAATAAAGTGAAGCAAACTACTGATACACACAACAACATGGATAAGTCTCAAAAGCATCTTGACAAGTGAAAGAAGCCTTACATGGAATCACATAGCACAAAAGAGCATATACTGTATGATTCCATTTATATAAAGTTCTAGAACAAGCAAAACTAATCTATAATGGAAAAAATCAGAACCATGATTGCCAGGGGAGGGGAATTGACTGGAAAGAGGCATGAGGGAACTGTCTGGAGTAAAAAAAAATAGTAGTGTATGTCTTCCTAGGGGTTGAGATAACAGTATATGCATTCTTTCAAAACCTACTGAATGTATACTTAAGGTTTGTACATTTCATTACAACTGTGTGTAAATTTTTCTTCAAAGAAAAAAACTACGAGCAAATGTTGAACCCCAGCCAATGATATCATGCAGTGGTCCCCAACCTTTTTGGCACCAGGGACCATTTTCATGGAAGACAATTTTCCCACAGACTGGGGATGGGGTGGGGGAGGGATGGTTTTTGGGATGATTCAAGTGCATTACATTTATTGTGCACTTTATTTCTATTATCATTACATTGTAATATATAATGAAATAATTATACAACTCACCATAGGTTGGGGACCTCTTACATAATGTATTTAGGGGAAACAGTACTAGTATTTTAAATTTACTTTGAAATGCATCAAAGAAATAAGAAATATTTATAAATGGATACAGAGATGGATAGACATATGTAATATCTAACTGCAGGAGGTATACAGGAGTTCACTGAAAAACATTCTTTCAATTTTTCTAAATGATTGAAAATTTTAATAATAAGATATCAGGGAAAAATTGTGTTGGGTCTTTCCAAAGATGACTATCCATGTATGTAATTATGTTGTTTGGCTAGAAATTGTAATGGGACTTATTTCTTAACCACTGATAGATCTGTGTGCATTGTTGGAGAGAAAGGAAAAGAAACTGAAACCGCTTGACAAACAATATATGTCTTTTGTGGGCAGAGGAATCTGTGAAAATTATATTGCATTGAGAAAAAAATGTTTTCCTTAACACAGATTCAGACCATAATTATATGTCCTTAGGAGTTGTGCATGCTTGGCTACATGTGTTCATTTGGTCTAATAGTTAACCCACAGGAAAAAACAAAAAAACAAAAACAAAACAAAACAAAACAAGAGGAAGAATGTGGAATTACATTTACTTAACAAAATGACAGAAACTTTGGAAGGAACCAGACTTGGAATCTGAAGCCTAACTTGGAATTCTCTTGCTGTAGTTCACCCGGGGTATAATTCTAGACTGAGAAACTCAGACATTTTTGGGAAATATCCTGCAATTGGTCATTGTGTCCTTGGATTGCCCTGTTGAGGGAAGAAGAACTGATTGTGGGATAAAACCAACCCCTCTGAGTAGGGAGTTTCCAGAAAGGGGTGAGCAGGTTTGTACTGGGAGACCTGAAGAAAGGAGTCACTAAGGAAGAGAAGTCTACAAACATCAAGACAAGGAAGCTAGGAACTGGGAGACGCCCAGGAAGAAACTTCTGAAGAATTACATTAGAGGAATAATGTAATATTGATCAGTACCAAATTGTACTAATCAGAAGGATAATGAGGAGTTTAAATTAGAAAGTTCTGGAGAAATAGTTTGAACTGCTAGAACTTGAAGAGAGACAGATCTTGTGGAGAGAGACAAGTCAAAGAGAGAAAGTGGGTAGGATTGTGGAATGGTCAGCATTCTTTTAACCAGAAGAGGAAGAAAACTGAGAACATGGAAGAAACTTGACCACAAAGGATTAAAGGTCTCTGTCAAAGTAATACTCTGCATATTCCCTTCTCAGTTGCCCTGATAATAGGATACCATCTTAGGATATGACAATATAGTAAGGACACAACATGAAAATGAAATAAATAGGAATTAAGAGATGGTGCATAAGAGGTCTATTAAATTCCCCAAGGCATAAGGTCGTTGTGCTGCAAAAGATGCCACAAAGGATAAGAATACAACATATGTATAAAAAGAGTTAACTATAGACTGACTTTTTGAGGAAGCTGCTGGGTAATACTGACCTGCTGCTTCTTCCCTGACTGGTCAAACCAGTGTGGGAATAGGTCATGGAGTAACATATCTACGGTCTTGCCTGGGTTATGCCTCACTATCACTGCTAGAAAAGAAGCCCCAGAAATAGTCGTTATTTGCTCACCCTCCTGTTACTCTGGTCTTCTATCACCTTGAGTGGATGAGCTTGCCTGGATAGTCTGGGGTGATGATGGGGAATAGAATAGGGAGTCAGCAGTTTTAATTCCTCTAATCATCCCTAACCGTTCGATAAAACATTATCTGTGAACAAGTTTTGTGTTGATGGCATGGAAGAAAATTAAGTCATGGTAATGGGAAGTATAACCTTCCTCAGTGAAGTGCCAACCCCTTCACCGAGATCCATGTGATGATAGCAGCAACATCATTTCATCCAAGACAGTAGGCTCAGGGTTCTACATCGGGAATAGCAGCTAAGTGTGACCCAAAATGTAACTGAATGGTAATGAGGGGCATGGATCACAGAGAAGCAATGGCTCAGTAGATGAAACAAATCCTTAGCATAAAAATACTAGAGAACCTTGCAGGGAAAAGGGGCTATTTATTCTATTACATAGAATTCTGTATGGCTATGGGGCTGGGCACAGTGGCTTATGCTTGTAATCCTACATTTTGGAAGGCTGAGGTGGGAGGATCGCCTGAGTCCAGGAGTTTCAAACTAGCCTGGGCAATAGCGAGACCCCATCTCTACAAAAAAATTTAAAAACTCATCCAGGTACAGTGGCATGCACCTGTAGTCCCAGCTACTTGGGAAGTTGAGGCAGGAGGATCACTTGAACCCAGGAATTGGAGGTTGCAGTGAGCTATGATGATGCCACTGCATTCTAGCCTGGGTGACAGAGCAAGATCCTGCCTCAAAAAAGAAAAAAAAAAAAGAGAATTCTATATGGCTATGAATTCTAATCCCTCTCTGAGACATAGTATGTGCCTTCCTATTATTGATATCTGTAAGCGGGAAATATGAAGGGAACATCATCATCTAAAACCATTAAGTAACAATGCATATACTGAGATGCTTAATTGTGTGGTGAATTTATGCGATAGAGGCTTAGACAAAGACAAAAATCAATTCAAGGTGGCTGGTACACAGAAGTTCTCATGGAAACAGTAATTCACTACTTCTTGAATTGGACATTTCTCTGTGCTCCTTCCAGAGTGTATCTTATTATTGTATCCTTCCTCCTTCATCCACACCCTCAGTCCTAACACTGATCTCAATGCCCGACATTAGCTGTGCAGGTACTAATTAAATGTTCACTGATCATTCCTAGCTGCTTACTCTACCATTAGCCATTAGACCCCTTGTATTTCTTACGTGAAGGCCATTACCATTGCCCTTGTTGCTCGAGTCAGAAAACTGGGTATCAGCCTCTTCCTTCCCCCTCATTCCCAAATAGCCACCCGTGTTTTCCATCCCCTTCAGTGCTTTCTAAATCTCTTCTCTTGATTATAATGGCCTTCATCATGGCTTCTAATTGCTTTCCCAGCCTCCAGTTCTCTACTTTCCGCTCCTGTCACTACTCTCGAATCCATTCTCCACAGTACTATCAAGTGTTTCATCTAAATTAAACTGAATTTCGTCACTTTCCCATCCTTTGCCGGCTCTCTACTGACTTCAGTATAAAATCCAAACTCCTGTGTCCAGTGAAAGGTGGGAGCCTCCCGATTTGGCCCTTTCCTCTTACTTATATCTTACTACCCCTACACTTATCCTTCAGTCACAAGGATTTTGAGCTTTTGTGCTATTTCCTTTGCCAGGAATATTTTACCCCACATCTGCTCCAATGGCCTATCCTTTGAGATACAGCTTAAGAATCTCCTCCTCCATAAAACAATCCCTACCCTGCCCCCATTCACACACCTATGGTAGACCCACTCTGAGTACTCATTATACCCTGTGCATAGCATTTATTACACTGTGTTATAATTCCCTCTTTGCTTATCGTCTTTTCTACTGGTAGCTTTCAAACTTTATTAACTCAGACCTATATAGTAAAAAACATTCTTTTTCACAACCCCACTAGACACCAAAATAAAAATTTCACAGAGCAATATTAAGCTTTACTACATGCAACACACTGTGGTATTTACTATTCTGTATTATTCTATTTTTTTTTCTAATTTTGGTTTCAACATGTTAAATCGATACTGTGATCCTTTAGTGGGTCTTGACCTATAGTTTAAAAATACTACAATAGACTATGAACTCACATAGACTCTCGAGTATGGTAGATGCTCAACCTAAGAATTGAAGAAAAAGATACAACAAAAATTTCTGGATCCCTAGCAATTAGCACAGGGATGTAGCAATGGTCAATAAAAATGTCTGATAAAAGAATAAATACACACTTCTGGGATAGACCATCTTCATGAATCATCCCCACCCCACAACGTCACTTTCCTTTTTAAGAATAAAGATTTAAAAAAAAAAAGAAAAGATAATTGGAGAAGGGACTGTAAAAATTGCTGTGTTTGAGGGGCATGGTGAGATAGAGAGGCATGATTCTGAAGGATAGCTGTTAGGTCATCCAAAAATGGCCTGACGTGGGAAAGTCACCAAGGCCTAGCATCTGGTTATCAGTTCTATAGGTCAGAAATCATCCTGTAAATGACTCAAAGATCACTTAGATCACTTGAACTAACCAAATTCACAAGATACTGGTGAATAATCAATATTAGCTAATATTTATTGAGTACTACTATGTGTCAGACATTATTCTAAGCACATTCTAAGACTCTATCCTCAAACAAATTTGAAGTAGGGTTATTTCATGTTATTATCTCCATTTCAAAGATAAGGAAACTGAAACTAGGAGATGAAGCAGCTTGCCCAAGGTTATAAACCAAGTAAATGGTAATAAAGAAGTTATGAAAACATTGTAGTAAAAATGTTGTGAAAAATTTCTGTGGAGAGGTAGAATGAGCAGAAAATGGACCATGCTCCATTCCCCATTTCAGGTCCCTCTGGCTACGAGACTGGCCAGCAATGGGGGAAGTTTTAAAACTCCAAAATTTTAAAATCTCCCAGAAAATAGAACAATACACCAAGAAAGAGAGGAAAAAGATTTAAATATAAATAACTAATCTGGGGGCCCAATAATTGACTTCTGGAATTCTAGAGAAAATAGAGATTTAAAATGATGGAAAAGAAATTATAAAAGAAATAAGAGATTTTTTTTATACCTGAAAGTTGAGTTTTCAGTTTCAAAATGCCCTCTGTGTACCCAGACCAATGAATAAAAAAAGGTTTCATATCAAAGTACATTTTGAAATACCAGAACATTGGAGATAAAAAAAGGATCTGTTGTAGTCAGAATGCACAGATGCATGAGCCAAGAGGAGGAGGTAAAAGTGGCCTCTTTCACTGTCTCACTAAATAATCCACTGAAGACATTTTTGCCTCCCTTCCCCACAACCTCGGGCTCATGGATTTTTTTTTTTTTTTTGCTGGGCTAGAGTGCTGTGGCATCATCCTAGCTCACAGCAACCTCAAACTCCTGGGCTCAAGCGATCCTCCTGCCTCAACCTCCTGAGTAGCTGGGACTACTGGCTACATGTACCACCATGCCTGGCTAATTTTTTCTATTTTTAGTAGAGACAGGGTCTCAAACTCCTGACCTCAAGCAATCCTCCTGCCTCAGCCTCCCAGAGTGCTAGGATTACAGGCGTGAGCCACACCGCACCCAGACTGGGCTCATGGATTTTGAGGCCCTAGTGTCCAAGGGAGAAATACTTCCACCAAGAAAGAGCATCATGGTTCAGACAAATTGGAAATTGAAACTGTCCCCTGGCCATTTTGGGTTCCTCCAGCTGCAAAATTAAAGGCAAAAAAGGGTCACTATAGCCATGTGGTGATTAATCCAAATCATCAAGGGAAAACTGGGTTGCTGCCATCCAATGAGACAAAGATGACTATGTCTCAATCCCAACTGAGGCAACTAAATAGAGACGGCCAACCTGACAAAGATAAGTCCATAGTGGACTCAGATCATTTGGAAATTAAGGTTTGGGGCACTGCACTAGGTAAATAATTAGACCTAGTCAAGGTGCTTACAGGGATGAGGGCACATAGAATGAGAAGTGGAAGAAGAAAATTATGATTATCAACTTAGGCCTTGTGGCCACCCACAGAAGTAGGGTTCAATAACAGTTATGTTCATATTATTCTCCATCCCCACTCCGCTCACACTGTATATGAAGAGCATTGGTATTGGCTAACATTTTAAATTTCATCATCCTGTGATGATATGATAGTGGATAGGACTATGTGTGCTCATTGTGTTTGTGACACTGATTGCCATATAAGGGATGATACATGAATTTCTTATGGGTCAAGTGACATCAGGAAGATACTGGGGCTTGAATTGCCTTTGCCGTGTTCCACCCAAAAGAAAGGCCTACTGACTAAGGAAACCATAGCAGCAAGGACCAGGAGTTTCCTTGTCAGGGAATTGGTACAGTGCAGAGGACCTTTAGGCTCACTGAAATAATTAAGAATGTGTGCTATGTGAGAGGCAGAAAGAACATCAATGGCAAATGTCAGCTGGAGAAGCAGAGATGACCAAAACAGAGAGTATTAAGTAGCAAGATTCATTTCTTCTCTATTCCTCCTCCTAGCTCCCAATGCCAGAGGAGTTAGCTTTGAAAAAGAAAGAGGAAGAATTATACTAGAACCAGACATCCACTACCACCACCGAACCCAATCTTATCTGGCTTGGAGAGGGAGGATGAGTAAAAAACAGACCATGCTCCATTCCCCATTTCAGGTCCCTATGGCTACAAGTCTGGCCAGCAATTGGGGAAGTTTTAAAACTCGAAAGTTTTAAACTCCCTGGCTAGACTTTAAATAACTTTAAAGACCAAAAAACTATGGGATCTGCCTGGGGAAAAAGACAGATTCTATAGAGGGAACAGTGACTAGAGATAAATAAAGCACAAGTTCAGATTCTTTAGTAACCTGGTTGCAATGTCAAGTGAATGAATCAGAACTTGGAATTGTATGCATGTAGCAAGTGCAATTGTATGAGTAATCTGAATATGTTAAATAAAGCTGGGAGCAGATAATTGAATTTTCTCTAAATCATGATTTTGCGTAGCATCAGCAATGATCATTTATCTAATCAAACTTACTATTAAACTTCTTTTGCTATTTACTTAAGATGTAAATACATTTATTTGTTATGATTACTGTTTACAAACCCATGTTGGATGATGGATATTTGGCTATCCTCTTTGGACCTATAAATTGCAGGGGTTTTTTACAGGGAGGGGGATTGTTGTTTTTCAAAGATTAATACCATAGTCTTTCAAAGAAGCAGATAAACAGAGTGTGATCCCTCAGTTCCTCCCTTTTCCATTAAAAATTGAGTATTATGCTTGACTTTTCCCATTACGTGTAATCATTCCAGTTTGCAGGGAGTCCATACATATAATTGTTAATATCACAGATATTTCAGAGAACATGTCTTTGAGCCTTCCGGTGAAGATTCCTTTGGACCACCTGATGTGAAATCATCTACCCTAATTTAGTCTATCTCTAACTCCAATTTCTATAGTATCTTTGGTAATATTTGTATGAGGACTCCAATTTATGATGTCTTCCTCCCACACTAGAGTATTTTAGAACACTGGGGCTGGGTGACAATCTCCTGGAACTATTTGTGGTATACTGATCTCTAGGAATGCCCTAACCCCTTCTTAACCCAAGACTGGCACAAGATAAAAAGAGGCAAAAGTTTATGGTTATCATTTTTAAAAAATCTTAACACTATATGACCCCAATGGAAAATATATATGAACTAGACAGCATAAAAATAGTGAGGTTCATCAAATAATGACCCTTTCAAATCATAGCTATTTTTCTTATCTGTCACATGATTTAGATAAGCATCTGTCTACCTTGAATAAATGAATAAGGTGTTGTAATGCACTAAACATAAAACAAAGTGATTTTCATTTGTGGTTAGATAAGGGCTCATATACAATTAAATCTTATAGTAGTAAATAAAATTATCATTTGGTATTTAAACATATAATCTAATGTATTTCATTTAATAAAAAGCAAAGCAAAACCTAAGAAAATTAAATTATACTGACAATATTTCAGCAAATTGGACATTTGTCATCTCCCTGCTGTAGTTCTGTATTTTACTCAAAAGAACAATGTGAACTTCAAAATATGAGAATAAAAGAACTTGAAAGTCTACTTGCAAAGGAAAAAATAGCAACAATATTTACCAAATGAAAGAAACATACAATTTAGTTGAGCAGCACTTCTACATATCGAAGGACCATGTAGATGTGCAGCCACAATTTTTTGAAAAAGAAAATTTCTTCCTGTCTTTGTTAGGATTCTGTCTTAAAAAAGCTTACATAAAACAAAATATAATAATTAGTTGTTAATATTTTTAAAAGTTTTAGGAAACTTTTGAGATTATTCTTATTACTTTTTTAAAATAGAAGTTTTCATTTCTCCAAGTATTAATTCTTTTTTTCTTTTTAGAGACCGGGTCTCTTTCTGCCACCTAGGCTGGAGTGCAGTAGTGTAATTACAGCTCACTGCAACCTCGAACTCCTGGGCTCAAGCAATCTTCTTGCCTCAGCCTCCCAAATAGCTAGGAATACAGGCATGCCACCAAGCCCAGCTATTAATATTTAAAAAAATTTGTTTTGTAGAGACAGGGTCTCACTGTGTTGCCCAGGCTGGTCTTAAACTCCTGGCTACAAGTGATCCTCCTGCCTTGGCCTCCTAAAGTGCTGGGATTACAGATGTGAGCCACCATGCCAGGCCCAAGTATTAATTCTTAAAAAAGAATATTATATGTTTTTTAATTGAGATTTTTAGATAAGATTCAATAAATGAGAACATAACCTAGTATCTCAGTAAATAGCTAATTCCATTTATATCAGGACTGTCCTTAAGGGTCAGGCAAGAAGGAAAGGGGATGAAGAAACCTAAGGTAGTGGGCCTAAGAAGAAAGGATACGGACAAGCTTGAATATTAATGTATTCAATACAACAGTTACTCTGAATAAAAATCCTTAGTAAATGTTAGTTCAAAGAATTTGTTCTAACTTCAAGTGAGAACTCAGGGATGAAGATAACATAGTTCCGGCCTTGGAGGAGTTATCAGTAAGGGTTAAATAAGCTTTAGAGAAGGGCCAGGCATGGTGGCTCATGCCTGTAATCCTAGCACTCTGGGAGGCTGAGGTGGGAGGATCCCTGGAGGTCAGGAGTTCAAGACTAGCCTGAGCAAGAGCAAGACCCTGTCTCTACTAAAAATAGAAAAACTAGCCGGGTGTGGTGGCACATGCCTGTAGTCCCAGATACTGGGGAGGTTGGGGCAGGAGGATCACTTGAGCCCAGGAGTTTCAGGTTGGTGTGCACTAAGCTGATGCCAAGGCATTTGAGCGAAACTCTGTCTCAAAAAAAAAAAAACCAAAAAAAAAAACAGTACAGAAAGTGATGACTCATAATTATCCCCAGGAGGACAGATCAAAAAGTGAGGCAATCGTTCTGTGATAGGCCTACTTTGGGGAGTGCACACAGCAGGCCTTGATACAGCAGGCTTCAATGAAGCCAACTGGAGAGGAATGAGAGAATATAAAAGCTGCACTTGGGGTGAAATATGGGGCTGCTGCAGGGAACAGTATGGGCTTATTCCTGTTGGTTATGGGAAACCCAGGGAGAAGAGGAGGAATGATGCTATATCCATCGTACCAATTACCCCATACCTCTCCTCAACTCTGCAAATGTATTCCAATAGGAGTCTGGATTTGGGGAGATGGTAGCTTACATTTAGTATCCAAATGTTTGGGTGCTTAATTGATTGAAGGGTAAAGAAGGAGGTAGAAAGGAGGAGGGTAAGCTTCCGATGGGGAATAGCTAGACTGTCTCAGCTTCGTAAAAAAGCTAGAATGCAATCTGAGTTAAAATGGTCTGGGGAAACCCAGGGCTACTGATGATCAGGACCTATGTACAAGAATACTCCTGTGTCCCAGAAAATTTTATCTTTAGAGATATTGTACCAGGGATACAATTTACTCTGGCAAAAGATAACCTCCTGGAAATTGTGTTGCTTACCCACCCTGGGCCAAAGCTATTCTCTAGTGACATCAGAGAACAATTTAGTAAGAGGGAAAGGCCTGGTTACGCATATGTTGGTAGTTATGGGTTAAACATGGATGAGGTGGTTTTTAGTCTCTTTGATTCTAATCACATGATCAAGGATGTTTTAAAGCAAGGAAACTTAGCAGTTTGCAATCCCAAGAACCTTGAAGTACTTGAACAAAAGTGAAGCCTTAATTATTTGGAGGGGAAATTGCATTCTTGGTGATGCTGCTCATTTAACAAACATTTAATAGGCATCAATTATGTACCAGACACAGTGACTTTCTCTGCAAAGTCAAGTATTTCATGAAGGAAATTATCCCTTTCTACAGCAATAAAAGTGAGAAAAAAGTAGAAAAACATAGAATCAATTTGAGAGACTTAGGCCATAATACTACTTCTATCAGTTACTTGCTGAGTTACCTCAAGCAAGAGTGTAGAATTAAGTTAGAGACCTTCAGGGGTGCATAGGTGATCTGCTGGGGTATAAAGTATTAAAAATGAGTATTCACAATTTTTTACTGTGTAAAAACATTAAAAGGTTAACAATAATGATATTTAATGTATGAATTAGTAGTAAAAAATGTATTCATGAGGAGAGATGATCAAAAGTTTTTATGCATACATATGCCACGTAAAAGTATATGACAATGACTGCATTATCTGATTTCTAAAATCACTTTGCTCTAAAATTCCTGATTCTATATTATTCAACACACCTTACAAAATTTAATTTTATAAAGATATAAAAAAGCAAACCTTTTATTCTTTAAATACATCCTAACCCTACCGACTCATCCTTCTTACCTGATGAAGCAGGTTCTCTTTGTATCATATGGTGCCAGTTGGCATGGCCCTCTATGGTGCCCAACCCCCGAACCTCGGCCCAGTACCGGTCCTTGGCCTATTAGAAAAGGGGCCGAGAATCACCGCCTGAGCTCTGCACCACCTCCCCCAGAGCCTTGGTCTGTGGAAAAATTGTCTTCCATGAAACCAGTCCCTGGTGCCAAAAAGGTTGGGGACCGAAAGAAACTGGCAAAGAGATTCTCCAAAAGTCCTGTGTTGATGAGATTAATGACATTAAAATCTAGATCCCTCTAGTAAAATTTTCGGAAAGAATCCCTTTAATTTTCATTAATTTGCACAGTGACTGGTTGGTTTAGCTTGTTGACAACTTTATATATTCCCTCAAAATTCTGATTTGTAAAAAGAATTAGAGAAAACACTACTATAAAACTAAATTTTATTATATGATTCTTTTAAGGTTTATGAAGTAAACACTGAACAGCATTGTATAGCTGGTATGAAGCTTGTTGTTTTTGTGTCCATATCATGGGAAGTTAAAAGTCTTGCTGTACATAGTGATATAGGCAAATAGGTTACAAAGCACTTGACTGAAAACCAATCCATTAAAATGACAGATTTTATAACAATGTGAATATTCTTAACACTATTGAACTGTACACCTAAAAATGGTTAAGATAGTCAATTTTATGGTTTTTAAGCAGTAATTTTAAAAAAAGACATATTGACTGAAACAATACATTAATTTAAAACGAATATTTCCAGTCATAATGGTCACTTTTTAGTCTTATTTCTGCAATATTTAATTTTGTTTTTAGAGGAGGGTGTCTCTGTT
>RJWJ010034753.1:0-17059 GCA_004363605.1 Indri indri | reverse complement strand
TCTGTGTCTACTGGTGTCTCCCATCAGCCAGGCATGAGGAAAACACAGGGAGAGCCAGATGCTGACGACATTCTCATGGGCTCTGCAGTCCTGAGGTGAGTGACGTGAGGCTTATTCCAGTCCCTGTAAGACAAGGCGGAAAGGGCCAGTCGTAGGGCATGGGGACACCCCTCTGCTGGCTGCAGTGGTTGGGAAAGGTGCGTTCCTGGCCATGCGTGTTCGAGTTGGCACCTGAGGTGTGGCATGACATTGCTCAGGGTGCCAGGAGTGGGGAAGGGACGGCAGATGGGACAGCCTGGATGGGTGCAAGTCCAGACATGGTCAAAAATGACCTGCTCGCCTTGACAGAGAGCTACACATATCCAAGCTGCATACAGCCCCCCAAGCCCCATGCAAGGGGCACAGCCCAAAGTGGAAACCCAGCAAAGCCTATCTGCATAAAAAGCCAGCCAGTCCCTGACCCCCTGCTGGCCCCACTGCAATCCCTTTGAGGAATGCCATTCAAAGTATTTGGAGATGAAGTCATCAAGATTCTTTCAATACTGCTTAGATTTCATGTAACCTGAAACTTTTACACAAGCAAGCCTCTGCTTATAGATGAAAAACCACACACACAGAAAAACCTCCAAAATCTTCTCTTTCCCCCTTCCTTTGATCTAGTGACAGACAAAAGAGCCACATTCACCTGTGGAAGCCATGGGATTTAGGCTCCAGGCCTGCCAGTGTTCGCTGGAGCCCCCCGAAATAAGGTCAAATGGCTGAGCCCTCTGTCAACACAGAAATGTACAAGGACCAGCGGGTGAGACGGTGGAAGGGAGGGGTGGGAGCCAGCTCAGGGTGGTCAGAGCAGGCAGGGCATGGTCTCAGGGCTCCACGAACTCTGGGGAGATGCCTGAGAGACTCTGAGTCTGATGCTACCCAGACTTGTGGGCTCTGAAATTCAGGCAGAGAAAAGAAGGGGCAGGGGGCTGGCCAGGCTGGTGGGGAGGCCCCTTCTCCAGGCAGGGGCTCGTGGCCTTGAGCGATGCTGACGGGCTCGGGCCCGGCCCGCCCAGTGCTGCTGGCAGGCCATCCCGCCCATCTCTGGGATGCCCACAAACCACCTTCAGGAAGTTCAGCAGGAGCCAAAACAAGCAACTCTTGAGAATAAGGTTGCCCTTAAAGGAGCCCCTAGGCCCTGAGAAGCACTTGCGACTGATGCCTCCATCTCACTGTGGGGTCAGGTTTTTGTCACATTGTCACGCTGTGTCTGTTCGGTAAGTCACTATGACGAGCCCTCATGTGTCAGGGTTCTCCCTGTGGCCTGCTGGGCAGGAAAGGGCAGGCTGTCTGCGGTGCGTTCACTTCTGTCAACTGGATCCCTCCTACACAATGAATTTGGCCCCAGTCAGCAAAACAGAATACTATTTGCAGAACACTGTACCGAGGAATGTGGCCAGGAGCATATTCTGTGCAGTACTCATCACGGGTTCTGCTGTAAACACCGAAAGGTTTGGACTTGCGGAGGATCACGCGGAAGTCTCTTCCTCCCAACAGACTGCCTCTCACCCTTGGATCAAGCGAAACCGGATAGCACGTATTCCAAGCACATTGTTTGGCTCCTCGTAGAACCTTTGCCTTTACCGAATTATACGTGGGCATTAAGCCGATGGTTAACATTGAGAGACATAACAATTAAGAATCAAATTAAGAAAAAGAGTCAAGGCACAGACAGTGTTGCCCAGCAGTGGAAAGGATGTACTTTGATGCCAGACAAAACCTGATATCCCCAGCACAGTACTTAAATGTGTCCCTGCCTCAGTTTCCTTGCCCATAAAGTGAAGCGTCATGTGGGCTGTTCAGGATGCTTGAATGAGCTGACGAAGGTAAAGTGCCTTGTCCCATAGAGCAGGCGACCGACACATATTGGTGCATGTCGGTGGGGATGTTGGAGACCTGACGAAGGGACCCAAAGAAGGTGGGTGTGGGGGGAGGTATGATCGAGTGGAGGCTGGTTCTTTCCAGCCAGACTAGCTGGCACCAAAACTGCTTCCTACTTCTATTTTTTTTTTTTTTTTAACCCATAGAACCCTGCTGCTTTACCATAAAGCCAGCACAATTTCCAACCAGGTGGGGGCTGGGGAAGCTTATTCTTCTTCGGACAGCCTAACATGCAGCCAGATGCGTCTGCAGCCTGCGCGGGTCGGAGGAATTCTGGCCAGATGGTCAGGGCTAAGCTAATTGCTCTGCCGGTGCTGTTCTGGTTTGGAGAGACATCATGTTCCTCATTAGTGCGTGTGAGTCTGTGGAGGACAGGATTTGAATCAGGAATTGCTGATTGCAACCTTGACCATTTTTGAACTCTCCACAACCTGGTAAATTTTTAAATGTCCTATTAGGAGGAAATTAGAGCTCTGCTGGACTAGTTATAGATTAACATTAAATCTTATTATAAAAGTGTAAGGAGATTTCACATTTCCTCAATATTCAGAACATCAACCAAGCAATATCAATTCATTGTTTGACATTAAACACAGAAACCAGATTTTTATTGCCATTGTAATGAACTTGTTTTTCTATTCTTACTTCAGTGAATGACACTCATTTCTGGATATGGTTGACGATAACTTGCCATCAGGGTCCTAAGATGGGACAAACATGCAGAAATAAAAGTGATCAGAATTAATAGCTCTCCAGTGTGAAAATCCATTCTCTGTTTCTTGTTCCCTCTGTTTCTTTTTATGGCTGCTTGCTTTTCCTTCTAAACATGTAATTTGTTATAAATTTTATTGTGGAAACACGTTTTTTAACAGCTCCTTCAGTTGGGGAACTGTGGTAAGACCATGGATCTCTCCTTGAACAATACTTTCTGTGAGATGCGCTGGAAACTCACTCTCGCGGCAGTGGGGGATGAAGAGAGCAGGGAGGCAGCCGCCACCGTAGAACGCAGATAAGAGCCACTTCGGAGCCCCTGTCACGTGTGAGGCACACAGCAAGGACTTCTGCGTGGGCGGAGCCCAGGCGTCACGGGCCCCCTGGCTGGAGGTGACTCCTTGTCTCATAACTATTCGGGGGGGGGGGGTGTGGAGACCTCCTGGCACCTTCTCCCTGTCTCACCTTGCACTTCTGTTAGATTCTGCCTATTGTGCCTTAGTTAGAGGGAATTCTTATTATTCTGACGGACGGTTGGTTGGAAATTCTAGTTTCTTGAACGATAGGTGTGGTTCCCGGATATTTTTGATAGGAATGATAAAAGGGGAGATGACTTAGGTTTCACCATGTGGAATCTATCTTGATCTGAAATTTCTCATTTCACCACTGGATGACTGAAACAGGACATTTCAATTACGCAACTAGAGGCCAGGAAAAGCAGCAGCCAGTGTCTTCTACTGCATGAGAAAATGGGGCGATGCAGACCAGGAGACGAGTGCACCCAGCCTCATCCAAGTGTCTGCCAACCACTGCTGCTTAAGGGACCAGAGACAGCCAGGGACCTTGATGTTGGGACTTTCTCTTTGGTCCCATTACTTTTTGGTGGTGGTTGTTTTTAAAGTTTCTTTATTACACATTTTATCATGTAGATCACCACTGTTCAATAGAAATCTAATGCAGGTCACACCTGTACTTTGTTTTTTGAGAACCACACCACCCGGTGCTGTGCTTTTTGCTTCAAATGTCAAATATAATTTAGAAAACTCAAGAAAAAAAGAAAAATCATTTGTACTTATCTATATTTTTACTTTTTCCATTATTCTTTCTTCCCTCTTGATGTTCCAATATTTCTCCATTTGTTGTTTCTTTTGTTCAGAGAACTTCCTTTAGGACTTCCTTCTTTTAGGTCTGCCGATGACAAAGTCTCAGTTTGCCATCATTTGAGGACACCTTTATTTCACCTTCTCTCCTGAAGGATATTCTCCCTGGATATGGGATTCTGGGTTGACAGTTCTTTCTTTCAGCACTTGAAAATATTGTGCCACTTTCTTTTGGTTTCCACAGTTTCTGATAAGAAATCTTTTTGTCAATTGAATTGTTTTTTCCCGTTAGTAAAGTACTACTTTCATGATGTTTTTCTTTTTCTTTAGTTTTTAGAGGTTTGATTATGATGTGTCTTGGTGTGAATTTCTTTCCTTTTATCCTGTTTAGAATTCATTCTCTCAAATCTGTAGGATTATGGATTTTTGACGCCAAATTTAGAAAAGTTTCAGACATTATTTCTTTCACTCCATTCTCTTTTCCCTCTGGATTTCTGATGACATGAATACTAGATTTTTTGTTGTCAGTCCCGTGGATTTCTGAGGCTATTTTCTCTGCAGTTCAGACGGGGTAATTTCTGTTGTTCTGTCTTTAAGCTCACTGATTCTTTCCTCTCCAGTTTGCCCTTGAACTCATCCGTTAAATTTTTAATTTCAGTTATATTTTCCAGTTCTAAACTTTTCATTTGGTTCTCCTTTATATCTTCCATTTTTTTCTGTGACTTTCTATTTTTTCATTTCTTTCAAGTGTGTTCCTAATTGTTCTTTGGAGTATTTATATGATGACTGCTTTAAAATCTTTGTTTTTATATCTTGCTGATCTGCCACATTTCAGGTCCTTGGCTATAGAGAGTAGGCTCTTCTTGGTTTTTCTTTTTCTTTCTTTTTTATTTTTTATCTGTGTCCATTGGCATCTCCAGGTTATTGGCTCCTCCATCTCCCCACACATAGGGGACATATAAGGATATATATAAGAGATCTATAAGGCAAGAGGAAAACCCCCAGGGGAACTCGCCTCTGTCAGTTATTGGGAGCTCAAGGTCCCTGTTCATTCTGCCTTCTTTTTGCCTTCGGAGTCTTCTTATTGTGGGTTTATGTATAATGCTCAGGCCTTTAGCTATGCTTAGCAGAAAGAATAGGGAAGAGTGAGTCTACTCCATCCTTCCACAGATGGAGTCCCCTGTTGTTGTTTTGAAAAAATATATTTTAGTCCATGAGTGGTGCCATGACAAAAGCAGGCAAATGGACGCATAGTGCAAGGATGAACATAAGAGCAGAGAGTGAGAGTGCTGGATGACGGGCTTAAGCCAAACATTTCTCAAGAAGCTGTGCCCCTGCTTCACATCAGTGAGCTGAAATTTAATCAGATCATATCCGACAATTGAACTGCAGTAATAACGAAAGGAGAAACTTGGGTGTAAGAGGTATTGAGATAAAAAAAACAAAGAAACAAACAAAAAAAACGCATTAGTTCCAATCTAAATTTTAGCTAAGAGGACTTTTTATGGGTGTGATAATTAGAGAAGCACCCCTTTGACTATGACGGTAGGACAGTGATCACTCTCTTCCAGCCCTTTATGTAAGCTTTAGATGCACATCCGAGCCTGTCCCCAAACCATGTGGAAGAGTTTATTGCATAGGATCCAGAAATTCTGGACTAAGGCAGGAAGTAGGGAGTGCTTATGTGCTGAAAGAATAAAACAGCATGTAAAAATTGAAAACTAGTGAAAAAACAAAAAATAAAAATGTGCAGGACATTCATTTAAAAAGTCAAGCAGTTAGGCTAAAAAATTGTTTTAAATAGCCTTGAAATATTCATTTATACTGATGCAGTACTTTGTGTCAAAGTAAACTACATATATTCTCTCTCATTCCAATTCTTTTTCTCAATCTTTCACTGTCTCTTCTTTACTTTCTAAACTGTCTGTTTATGTCCTTTTTCGTACATACATGAACACACTTATATGCACTTACACACACAAATATAAACCTATAATTAACACAAACATATTAAAATTCAATGGTAATGTAGTGAAGAATTAGTAAAGAGAATTACGAAGCTATAAAACAAAATTAAATATCTAGATGCCGTAAGAATTTTTAGCTCAACATCTTCTCTCCAAATGCTCAAGTCAACAAAGAGATCCAATTCCTTTCCTGGGGAATAGAGACTCTTTAAAGACATTTCTAAAAAAGAATTGTTTACGATTAGGAGATCCAGATGTGCTCATGTTTAAAAAGAATTTTTAAGACTAAAAATGACTGCCCAAATGAAGGACCCATAATTTTCTGTTTAATGTGGTTATAGTTTAGATGAGAATCAGACTAGTCATAATCTAGAAATATTTTAGTTCTGAAAGTTAGGGGTAGATGCAAAGTTTTATAGAAGAAATTTTTGAGTTCTGAGAGAGTGGGCCGCATACAACTTTATGCTGTTTTCAAATTGTAAATCCAGACTGAAAAAAAAAAACCCACTTTTATTGTAGTTCCAAGCACTTCATGAACAGCCTCTTCAGCTTTAGAGTTTAAACTCTAGTTTAAGAATTGAATTTTAGGCCAGGCGGGGTGACTCACGCCTGTAATCCTAGCACTCTGGGAGTCTGAGGTGGGAGGATCACTTGAGCTCAGGAGTTCACGACCAGCCTGAGCAAGAGTGAGACCCCGTCTCTACTAAAAAAAAAGAAAGAAATTAGCTGGACAACTAAAATTATAGAGAAAAAATTAGCTGGACATGGTGGCACATGCCTGTAGTCCCAGCTACCTGGGAGGCTGAGGCAGAAGGATTACTTGAGCTCAGGAGTTTGAGGTTGCTGTGAGCTAGGCTGATGCCATGGCACTCTAGCCCAGGCAGCAGAGTGAGACCCTGTCTCAAAAAAAAAAAGAAAAAGAATTGAATTTTAATAAACATGTAGAAAAGTACACTGGTCACGAGTGTGCTGTCTGAAGCATTATCACAGGCTGTATATAAACGTACCTGTACATGTGTCATCTCTCAGGACACAGTGCACACATCGGCAGCAGCCCAGGGGCTGCCCTCTCCTTCCCAAAGGTAGCCACATCCTCACTTCTAAAGACATAAATGAGTTTTGCTTGTCTTTGAACTTTTGATGCATCAAGTATGCCTTTGACCAGGCTTCTCTGGGTTGACTTCATGTTTGTGAGATTCATCCATGCCGTGGCACGTAGTGTTTGTTCGCTTTCATTCCGTGTGGTGTTCCATTGTGTGAATATACCCAATTTATCCATCCTGTTGCTCATGAACATCTGTTGTTGTTTCTTCCCTCTTCTTTTAGTGTTTGGTTATAACAGATGATGCCACTGTAAGCATTCTCGCACATTTTTTATGTACATGTGCTTGCATTTATGTTAGACTTTTATCTAGGAACAAAGCTTCTACATCATCAGGAATGTGTAATGTTCAGATTTAGTAGATGCTATATGAAGATATAATTCACATACCAGAAATGTGACCATTTTAATATGTATAATCTTCACAAGGTGCAACTATCACCACAATCTAGCATTGCAGAATATTTTCATCACCCCAAAATGGAAACATGTACATATTAGTAGTGATTCCACATTTCGCTTTTCCCCAGCCCCCGGCAACCACTGATCTGCTTTCTGTATCTATGGATTTGCCTATTCTGCATATTTCATAGAAATGGAATCAGACAATGTGTGGTCTTTTGTGGCTGCCTTCATCCGCTTAGCATGATGTTTTTGAGGTTCATCCCTGTTGTTGTATGTCAACAATGAGTCAGTACTTCATTCCTTTTTGTGGATGAGTAATACTCTATTGTATGGATGGACAGCATTTTGTTTTCTGCTCATCAGTTGATGGACATCTGGGTTGATTCTTCTAATGCTGCTATGAATATCAGAATACAAGTTTTGGGGTGGACATATGTTTTCAATTCTCTTGGACGTGTGCCTAGGAGTGGGATTGCTGGGTCATACGGTAATTCTTTTTTTTTTTCCCATGCAGACTGTATTGTGAATGAGTCACATGGCAATGCTATGTTTAACTTGTTGAAGACCCACCAAACTGTTCTCCACAGCAGCTGCACGATTCTACATTCCCACTAGCAACATATGAGGATTCCAAATTCTCCACACCCTCACCAACACTTGTTATTGTCATTTTAGCAATTATTATTATAGCCATCCCAGTGAGTGCACACTCATTTTTGCTACCAAATTTCTCTTGGTAGATTTTCATAAACTCAGAGTCAAGGCCAATTTCTTTCTCTTTATTTTCATGCAGGTAGAAAGATTTAACACACCTCTTTGTTAAAACAGAAATACTCACAGTTAAAAGCCTTCACTTGTTAATAGTAAGACTATAAGAATTACACCACTTTTAAAGCTTATTCTTTAATTCTTATAGAGATGGTGAGAAGGACTTCTTCTGTTCCCCTGGAATTGACAACTGATTCCCAAATCTTGGGACAAAGAGACATCAAGTACCCCCTGTTCTAAAGAGAGTCACAACAAAACGGGAGGCAGATAATGGCATACCTCATTTTTTGTTGCATTTAACTTTATTGTGCTTAGCTGATGCTGCATTTTTTACAAATTGAAGGTTTATGGCAATCCTGTATCAAGCAAGACTATTTGGGCCATTTTTCCAACAGCATGTGCTCACTTCATGTCTCTGTGTCAAATTTTGATAATTCTCCCAATATTTCAAACTTTTTCATTATTATTATAAATCTGTTATGGTTTCTGTGATCAGTGATCTTTGATGTTACTATTGTAATTGTTTTGGGGTGTTATAAACCATATCCATTTAAGATGGTGAGCTTAATCAATAAATGCTGTGTGTTCTGACTGTTCTACCGCCTGGCCTTTCCACCCATCTCTCTCCCTCTCCTTGGGCCTTCCTACTTCCTGAGATATAATGATATTGAAATTAGGCCAGTTAATAACCCTACAATGTACTCTAAGCATTCAAGTGGAAGAAAGAGTCACATGTCTCTCATTTTAAATCAAAAGCTAGAAAAGTTTAAGCTTAGTAAGGAAAGCGTGTTGAAAGCTGAGATAGGCTAAAAGCTGGGCCTCTTGTACCAAATCGTTAGCCAGGTTGTGAATGCAAAGAAAAAGTTCTTGAAAGAAATTAAAAGGGCTACTCCAGCGAACACATGAATTATAAGAAAGCGAAGCAGCCTTCTTGCTAATATGGAGAAAGTTTTAGTGGTCTAGATACATCAAACCAGGCACAAAAGCCTAATCTAGAGCAAAGCAATTATTTTCAATTCCATGAAGGCTGAGAGAGGTGAGAAACCTACAGAAGAAAAGCTGGAAGCTAGCAGAGCTTGGTTCATGAGGTTTAAGGAAAGAAGCCATCTTCATAACATAAAAGTGTAAGGTGAAGCAGCAAGTGCTGACGTAGAAGCTGCAGCAAGTTATCCAGAGATCTGGCTAAGATTATTGGTGAAGGTGGCTACACTAAAAACAGATTTTCAGTATAGAAGAAACAGCCTTCTCTTGGAAAAGGATGCCATCTAGGACTTGCATAGCCGGAGAGGAGATCAGTGACTGTCTTCAAAGCTTCAAAGGAGAGGCTAACTCTTTTGTTAGGGGATAATGCAGCTGGTGACTTTAAGTTGAAGCCAAAGCTCATTTACCATTCCAAAAATCCTAGGGCCTTTAAGAATTATGTCAGATCTACTCTGCCTGTGCTCTGTAAATGGAACAACAATACCTGATGACAGTACATCCATTTATAGCATGGTTTACTGAATATTTTTAGCCCACTTTTGAGGACTGCTCGGAAAAAAAAAATTTCTTTCAAAATATTACTGCTTATTGACAACACACCTGGTCACCCGAGAGCTGTGATGGAGATGTCCAAGGAGCTAAATGTGGTTTTCATTCTTGCTAAGACAACATCCATGCTGCAGCCCATGGATCAAGGAGTAATTTCTTCTTTCAACTCTTATTATTTAAGAAATACATTTTGTAAGGCTGTAGCTGCCATAGGGAGTGATGCCTCTGATGGATCTGGGCAAAGTAAGTTAAAAACCTGGAAAGGACTTACTATTCTAGATGCCATTAAGAACATCTGTGATCCATGGGAGGAGGTCAAAATATCAAAATTAACAGGAGCTTGGAAAACGTTGATTCCAACTCTCCTGGATGACTTTGAGGGGTTCAATACTTCAGTGGAGGATGTAACTGCAGATGTGACAGAAATAGCAAGGAAACTGGAATTAGAAGGGGACCTGAAGATGTGACCAAATCACAGAAATCTCATGATAAAACTTTAAAGGATGAAGAATTGCTTCTTATGGATGAGCAAAGAAAGTGGTTTCTTGAGATAGAATCTACTCCTGGTGAAGATGCTGTGAACATTGTTGAAATTCCACCAAAGGATGTAGAATATCACATGAACTTAGCTGATTAAGCAGCAACAGGGTTTGAGGGGATTGACTGCAATTTTGAAAGAAGTTCTACTGTGGGCAAAATGCTACGAAACAGCATTGCATGCTACAGAGAAATCTTTCATGGAAGGAAGGGTCAAATTGGTGCTGCAAACTCAGACTTCATGGTTGTCTTTTTTTTAATTTTTAAATTTTTTGAGATAGAGTCTTGCCCTGTTGCCCAGGCTAGAGTGCCGTGGCATCAGGCTAGCTCACAGCAACCTCAAACTCCTGGGCTCAAGTGATCTTCCTGCCTCAGCCTCCACAGTAGCTGGGACTACAGGCTCACGCCATGATGCCCTTTTAATTTTTTCTATTTTTGGTAGAGACAGGGTCTTGCTCTTGCTCAGGCTGGTCTCAAACTCCTGAGCTCAAGTAATTCTCCTGCCTTGGCCTCCCAGAGTGCTAGGATTACAGCGTGAGCCACTGCACCTGGCCCATGGTTGTCTTATTTTGAGAAATTTTCACAGCCACCCTAACCTTCAGCAACCACCACCCTGATTAGTCAATCAACCCAGAGGCAAGACCCTCCACCAGCAAAAAGACTATGACTGGCTGAAGGTTTAAATTACTGTTTTCATTTTTTAGCAATAAGATGTTATTTAATTAAGGTATGTATATTGTTTTTCTGGACATAATGCTACGGCACTCTTAACAGACTACATTGCAGTGTAAACATAACTTTTTTTGTGCACTGGGAAACCAAGAACTTTGTACTCCCTTTATTGCAGTGGTCGGGAAACAAAACAACAACATCTCTGAGATATGCCAACACTCATCCCAGGTTTTATTGAGAAGTAGCCTAACTGACTCCAATCCTCACCAAAAAGTAGGCACCCCTACCCCAACCCACCCCCCACACCCCTACACCCCATGAAAGTGCCCTCCCAGCTTCTCCCTCTGCAATGGGCCCGGTGCCCCGGCCCCCACTTTTCTGTTTCTTTCCTCAATTTTCTGCTCATGTTTTCATTTTAATACCTGTGGCGTCTGTTCAGTTTCCCTTATTTCGTAGTCTCCCAAGACTCATAATTCACAGAGATTTCTCCCAGTTTCCTCTGAGGAGTCTCCCCATGTGGTAACGCACACTTCATTGGCCAGTCTGTTTTGCCAAGTGGCCCTGGTTCCTCTGGAGCAGCCGGGCTTAGAGCAGACTGGAGTCCAGGCCACAGGCCTTTCCAGCGATGGCCCCTCCAGAGAGGGGCTTAGGGGGACTCCCGCAAACCAGGCGTGGCTCCCCGCCCTAGAGCAGAGCAGCTCGCAGAGTGTTTCATGAGGAGAAGTTTCCACTTGAGGAGTGGTGGCTTCCAAGCTGTCTCTGACTCTGGGGAAATCACCCTCTCGGACAGGGCTTCCTCCTGCCCTCAGCCACGCGGTCACTGAGGCTCCTGACCACAGGGAGGGATCAGAACCCGGGGGGTGCTGACCTCAGGTGCTCCCCACTCCCCACATGCTGTCATGGGTGGGATCACATCCCCCCAGAAGATATGTCGGTATCTGAGAACAAATTTATGGATGATAAAGGTTAGAGCCTTATACACAACATGGACTAACCACACAGTTTAATATGCAGCAAAAATGTACTTTTGAACTGTGTTAATTTTTCTGCTCTGTCCCAACTGTCCAGGATATTGTTAGGAATGTGTCCTTATCAGTGGGTGCTAACTGATCCAGGAAATAATTTAGTGATGGAATATACAGAATGTTAATAATGAAGCCATATGTTTATATCCAAATTTAAACATTTTTAAGGAGTCATTTACTAAGTCCTTGTCCTTTGTCTTAAAGAACATGAACTGCTGCTGTTTCTGTTACACAAATCAGCAAGACCTTATTCATGGTATGAAATCTCTTATTCCACTGACATGTTATACTGTAAAATGGGAAAGTGTAAGTCTTTTTCATAGCTTCTATCGATTTGAAATAAAAATTCTGAAAAAGAAAGACTTGTTGAAGCTTTACCCCCCTCCCCCCCTGGGTGTGCATGTGACTTTGGAAGAAGGGACTTGGCAGATGTAAAGAGTTACGATGAAGTCAATAGGGTGGCCCCTAATCCAGTATGATTGGCGTCCTGCTAGAGGGACATTGAGCACAGACACACAGAGGATGAGGCCGTGTGACGATGGAGGCAGAGACTGCAGTGACGCTGCCACAAGCCAAGCTGCACCTGGAGTCCCCAGAAACCAGAAGAGGCAGGAAGGAGCCTCCCCGAGAGCCTTCAAAGAGAGCACAGCTCTGCCGGCTCCCCATGCAGCCTTCCAGCCCCCAGAACTGCAAGGGCATGATGTTGGTGAAGCCACCCAGTTGGTGGCACTTTCTGATGGCAACTCCGGGAAAGCAGGAGAGAGGCCAAGCACATCTCCACTCCCGGGCCTCCCTGGCAGATGGCTGGGATTATCTTATTTACCTCTTTGGCATGCCTTGACGTAGGCACAATTGTTCACCTATGTTGCGGATAAGGAAACAAGAGCTCGGTGGGGTTTCGAGCCTTCTCCATGATCTCACAGCTAACCACTGCTGGGGCGGGATCTGCAAACAGGACCCTCCCTGCGGCCCACACAGTGAACGTGGGCAAACTCCCCCTGCTGCATGTGGCCACCTCCTGCCTCACACATGATCTCCCTGCATGTCTGGGGTGACGCATGGGTTGCCCTGAGGCCACAGCCCCTGGTGCCATTCTTGGGGGATCCATCCCTTACTCCTGGCCTGGATCCTGGAGTCGCACCTCTTAGTCTTTGTTCTGCCTGTTGCCCGCCATGCCAGAACTTCGTGAAGGTCACTTCCGCAAATACCCTGAAGTCCGATATCCAGGTGGACTGGTGCAGGAGCCCAAGTCCTCATAGAGGGCTGGTTGGGCAAGGCGAGCTTAAGTTCCCGTCCCCTCCTGAAGTGCAGTTTGTGTGAGTGAGGAATTTGCGGGAAAACAAACAAAACCAGAAGAAAGCACAGAAATTCAGAGCGGATGAAGGCTGGGCAGCTCTTTATACCTCTTCAGGTGTCCATCGACAGAACAGACTCCCTGCCCTGCCCTGCAGCCCGGAAAGCAGGCCAGAAGGTTATTCTCACGGGGAAAGCAGGCACGAAGCCCACGGGCTGTGCGTCATTCCCAAACCACATGCCACTCTGTGCTGAGCCGCTCCCCTGAGCTCCTCCTGCAACTTGGTTCTTTCACTTATCTTTTCTTCTCCCCAACTCCAACTTTTTTTCTTAAAAAGCTAACTGCATAACATCGACCATCCCAGCAAATGTGAATATGTGACGAGTCCAGTGGAGCGGCGCTGGGTTCCCTTTTCCGTCCAATCGGAGGCAGCCACATCCCTTCTCATGCCACCGCGGTATTCAGCAGGCAAGACTCATTGCTGTACATGGCGTGGTCTACTGCCGATGCCAGTTTACACACCTGGATCCCAGCCCAGAATCCGAGCACTTTGAGGCAGGGATGAAATCTCACTGTAAAGTGAGACCATGAGTGCTGGGGATCCTCCATTGCGCTGTGGTTCTGAATCAGCAAGACAGTGTGAGTCCTAAGAGTTCGCTAATAGTTCATTCCTCTGATAATTACTACTCAGCAGAGATTTGTTGCTTTTCAGAACAAAATTTGACAGTATCATGAAAAGCCACCTTAAGCTGCTAGAGTCATACAAGAGGCATGTGGCAGTTTGCTGGTCCGCTACAAACTGAGTTTTATCTCTTTGGAAGGAAGTAGCATCCAGCCCATGGTACATGACCCCTAAATATTCGCTGAGCAATGGACGAGTTAATGCTTGAATAACTCCAGCCGAGCCCATGGCCTAGGGAGGGCTCTTTCTGGATGTGGCTGGTGTTTTCCTAACCTTGGTCATGTGATGAGAGGAGATGACGATGACAGAGATGAGGAAGGGATGTCTGGGCTGGAGACAGAAGGCTTTGGCACCTGTCACCTCAGTTCTAGGACTCTGAATGGTGATGGAGGTCTGTGTACATAGGACATT
The DNA here is from genome assembly GCA_004363605.1 of Indri indri. Taxonomy (NCBI): domain Eukaryota; kingdom Metazoa; phylum Chordata; class Mammalia; order Primates; family Indriidae; genus Indri; species Indri indri. The sequence goes on along the minus strand of RJWJ010034753.1, from coordinate 2,935 downwards.
CAGAGGCAAAAGAAACATCCGCCTTTGGGCTCTCAACCGACCTGGCTCCCTGCCCCGTCCTCCTGTGGGCCCAGGACACAGGCCGACTCGTGGCGGGTGACTCGTGGCTGGAGTTCAGAGAAGGCTGCCAGCCACAGATCCTCCGCCAGTGTGCATGGAGGTGAGGCCAGCGGCACATGGGCCAAGCACTGCTGTCCCGTGAGGGTCTAGGTTGTTTCTAATACATGCTGCTGACGAGTCATTGTTCTTGGTATAGGGCATCTCTCTCTCGATACAGCCCAGCATTTAATTAATCATCCTACTACTGATAGGAACAGCTGATTATTCTCAATGCAAGTGAACCACAGTGCTACCTGCTTTCCCATGGCCACCCCACTCAGCCTCAGGAACAGCCCATTGTATAGTCAAGGGAACCAAGGCCCAGAGAGGTTGCTTCATGTGCCGAGGTCCCAAACCTCAGGGAGAATGGCACACACGGGGCTTGATCCACCTTGGCTGTTTTCCTATTAAGCTAATTCTGTGCAATGTGACTTCCAGCATGTGCTATACCCATTAAAATTGCAATTGGCCACCATTCACAAAGACCAGAACAAATTTAAACAAGACAAAAGTTTGTTTTCTTCTTTTTCACAAAATCAATTTGAAGGCAGGGTGTCCAGAGCTGCTATAGTGACTTGAAGGCCACTTGGGACCTGGGGTTCCTCTCTCTCTCTGCTTTGCTGTCCCCACTGGATGGCCCCTATTCATGGATCGAGTCGGCTGCTGGAGATCCAGCTCTCAAATCCAAATTCCAGGCTGAAAGCGGGAGGAAGGGGAAACAGGTCAAAGGGGCCTGGGCTGGAGCTCTGTCCCCCTCTTACGGAGCTGCTCCAGAGACCTCACCCAACAAACTCCACTTACGTCTCATTCATCAGAACCGAGTGAGTGACACGCAGTTTTTCAGCTGGTCTGCAATGCTCCCACTTACAGTTGCGGTTCTGTTCCTGGGAAGAAGGGAGAGTAGATGGAGGAAAGGCATCCAGCAGTCTTGGTGTCCTCATCGCTGATACTCAGTGGCTTTGGCACGTGTACTCCTCTGTGCTCATTTCCCATAGGGCACGTCCGTCCCTGCCCCACATGCTTCCCAGCTCCACCTGGGGAGTGTATCTTCCCCAGGTGGGAGTGAAGTGAGCAGCAAAACAAAACAAAACGAAAAAGGCCACTTGTTTCCCGGGCATCCACTTGGTGACCAGATGGCGATAGGACTTATCTGTCGGACACTTCACCAAAGTCCTTCCAGGGGACATCTCCAGAGAAGGGACCATGTGAGATAACATCACACGCATGCAGAAGGGAGGGGTGCAGGTATGTAGGAGGCCAGGCCTGCAGGCGGGTTTTGGGCTGTGGTGTGTTTGAGGCGGGGGGTGGGGGCGGCACTGGCTGATTCTGAAGCTCCCCCTCCCCCACGTTTCTGAGTCTGCACATTTTAACCCAGTAAACGAATGCAATGCTCAGGGGACACCTGTGGGTCACCCATCTGTCCCCTTCCAGGGCTTGGTGCTGAGTTGGTGGCCCAGACTACTGAGCCCAGGCTCCTCCTCTGCAGTGAGATCACTGCCTTGGCCCAGGTTTCCGTTCTACCTACTCCACTTCCTGGCTGTGTGACCTGTGCGAGTTTCTCAACTCCTCTGGGCCTCTCTTTTTCTATCTTCCAATGGGGACAGGAAGTGAGTAAAACACAGACTCTGTGAGCCAGCCCCAGGCCAGCGTCATACTGTCCCTCGGCCACCTCCCTCTGGAGGGCCGCCCGGCTGTGCTGCGTGTTGCTGTGGCTGCTCTGCCCTCAGTTCCTTCCCTGCGGTGTTCCCTTGGCAGGAGGGCTCCTTGTTTTCTCCTGCAGACTTTTTCTTCTCTGTCGTGAAGGAACCAGGCATCTTAGTGTGACAAGAGGACAATCGCTCTGGGAAACTGGCTCTGTGTCTTTGATACATGTTGGCTCCTGGGAAAGTCAACCAGGAGGGCTATGTTTTTATTTTTATTTAATTTATTTGTTTTACTTCTAAATCTCATCTGCAGTTTGACAGGGAACAAAGCGTCTGGACTCAAAAGGCCAGGGGCCACCCCCAGCTCATCAGCTGCAGCTGTGGACATTCCCCGGGACTTCAGTGCAGTTGGCCCACGACTGGGACATGCAGTCACAAGACAAGAGCCTCTATATGTGGAAGCAGCACCAACATTACTGAGCAAATAGTTTATCGAAGATATTTTCTACTCATTCTTTGGAAACCCTTAGATTTCCGTGGGTTTAGGCAATAACTTTGCATCCTGAAGTGCTGAAAGACTGGGCTAGAAGAGGGCGAGGTGTGGGCACCATCAGAGGAATCCACAAAACCAAAGGGGGTTTATTCCGGGAAATTTTGGTGGCAAAGGACAGGTGCACACTTAGGGTAGCTTAAGCAATTAGGGGATTGAGTACAAGGAATGCTCTAGAACCAGATTATAGGAATTACAGGCCTCAGAGGGACTGAGCGGGAACAGCAAGCCCCGGCTCGAGGGTGGCCCCTGATGCCACCCCTCACCGACCTGCGCAGATGCCGCCTCTCCGGGACCCTCCGGTGGCTCCCGAGGAACGAGCATGGAGACGGGAGCAGACGACGGAACGGAGAACCATCAAACACCGCCCAGTGCTGGGACGCCACACGCCTGCCCCTATTCTGGGCGGTTAAGACGGGACTCGACAACAGCCCTGGGGGAGAAGAGGAGGGCACGGACGGGCGCTGTCGCAGAGGGAGACCCACGGGCGCCGCGGCCTCTGCAACTGTGACGGGGCCCCAGCAAGCCGGTCTCAGGGGCAAGGAGGAGGGAGACAGGATGGTTCTGGAGAGAGAAGCGGCGAGGCGAGGGCCGGAGGGAAGAGCTGGCTGGGGGTGTGGGGGGCAAGGAAGAAGCAGGCTCC
>RJWJ010034752.1:0-17090 GCA_004363605.1 Indri indri | reverse complement strand
CAAATCTGGGTTTGCCTCTTGGATCTGCTGCTTACTATTAACAATAGTTAATGCTTATATAGCACTTATTATGTTCCAGACACTGTTCTAAGCACTTAACAAATATTAACTCATTTAACACAGCAACCTTGTTGGGTAGGTCCTATATATCAGCTGCCGATCTTGAGTGAGTTTCCTTTTCTGAACCTCTGTTTCCATGTCTATGAAATAATGTAATATCTAGCTTGCACAGTTGCATTAGGGATTAAATACAATGATGTATGAAAGTAATTTCCATCTAATAAGTGCTCTTTAAATCATTCTTATTATCCTTATTAGGCAAGTCGTCCAGGAAGTGGAGTAAATGCAAATGATTTAGGTCCATTTACAGCCTTAAGTAGTTCTTTCTAGAGATCTTCTATAACTCCCTCTATGTTTTTTTAAAAATGTGTTGAAATTTCCTCTTGTTAATTTTTCTACGTTCTCCTGTAGTTGTTAGTTTTTTAGAAAAATTCTTTAAAAAATGACAGAGAATTTGTTTTGGAGCCCGAGGGTGGGCGAGACGTCGAGTGACCTGTGTCCTGCTCCTCTGACATGTGGATGGAGGTGGAGGCAAGAACCCATGTGGAAGAGCAGATGCTGGCAGATGGGAAAAGGAAGTGAACCAGCCTGACTTCTGGAGATGGGAGGAGAGGAGCGGGTGCACAGGACCTTGCACCGGCCTGAAGCATGGCCTGGGGCTTCGTAGCTAGGAAGGCTGCATTCTCCTCCTCTGAAGCAAGCAAATTAGTTCTCTTGTATTCACCTTTGGAAGAAGAACACTTACTCTTGCCATTTTACAGACAGAGAAAGAGGCTTAAAGAAAGGATCGAGATTTTCAAGAGAGCCAAAAGAGCTGCACTTTTTTTCTGCAAGGCCCTCTGCTTCAGCCATCCCACTCTCTCTGAAAGCAGAGAAGCCTGCTGGCAGGCAATGCCAGTTTGACGCAGAACGTCTCTGGAGGCTCAGCCTGGGCCCTGCCACCTTGCAGGGCTACGAGGTGGGCCTTTAGTGTGTGGTCACTCTGTCGAATTATAATTGTTCTTTCTCCCTGTTCAGACACATGAAAGAGATTACATTTTGCCTCTAAGCATTTCTTGTCATATCTCACCAATACCCAGCAGGCCATCTATGTAGTCCCAATTCTTCTCCAACTATAGAAGAAATGAGTAGTTTTCCAGAGTCCCTCAGAACCAAATTCGGGGGTTTGCTTTGGAAAGAGGCATGGAAAGCATCTAAAATGGCAGATTCCACCAAACCTTTCCTTCGAACACCTGTGCAGCAGCCGGCACGGACATGCCCCGAAAAAACTTGGTTTCAGGGGAACAATTTACACAGTGATTTGCATTTTTAAAATGCTCAAGTTACTTGGTACAAATGAGTCTTAACTACAGACTCATTTTCAAATTTTACATAAATCCTGAACTAGTTAAAAAATCATAAAAACCCTTAAAGAAGCAGTCAGTAGACGGTACGGTGACGGCAGGAAATTAGCTGTATTGTTGAGGAACAGATGGTTTATATTATACAAACCCTTTAGGCTAAACTTGTTTAGGTCTGCCATATTGTAAATTATATTTTAGTAATGAAAGTGAAATGACCTCTGCTTGACCTCCAGTGGGGTCTGTCTGTTTGAACCAATGTAGTGGAAAACTATGAAAGAAAATGAAGTCATAAAGTTTTGGCAGTTCAATTTTGGCTCATTTCAAGTTAAGGGGTTATAAATCTGTTTAGTTTTTGTTTGACAAGTATTTGTCATACAGGGATGTACAAAATGTAAAGAAGTGTAAAATACACATGAGGCACAGTGCCAAAGTAAACCAAGTACAAAGGAAAACTGGAACGAATAGGGTCCCCGGCTGCTATCTCTTTATCACTCCCTCCATTAGTTGAATCACAAGATGGCCTCCGTTTATTATATGCTGTAAGGCAATTAAGTACCTTAAAACTGAAACAGGCTTTCAGTTTAAATGTTAACATTTTTCCTTCTCAAAGTAAACACACATCTGCCTCAGTGCGGTCTAAAAAATTATATAATTTTTGATGGGGAGGGGGATAAAGGTGGATGTTGAAGTTGATACATTGTTCAAAGATCTGATTGTACTTCTTCCCTTAGAAATTTTTGAAGCGCAACCTATTAGAGTTTAAATGAGCTCTTCCCAGAAGGAAAATGAAGGAAGAACCTTTCAGATGCGAGTCATTGAGACGTGCGTCAGATGTGAGTATGGTGGTACCATCTAAACTGCTGATAGAGCCGCTTTCACCTTACCCCTGAGTACTAAGTGGGGATGGGGGCCCCTTTCAGATCTCTTAATGTTAGAGATGAAAGCCATGGGCCATGGGTAGAGTTTTTTTAAAAGTGTAATTACATCAGTGGCTGTAGATGGGTCAGGAGGGCAGACCCAGTGGCTTTATCTCTTTCCATCTTAGAGAAGTGACACCTTAGGTGATAATACATTTGAAAGGACTCCTGGTAAAGCAGCTTACTACTGGCCTGCTATTTCCTGGTCACTTTACATAAGCGATTACATAGGAAGTGAGGGGAGGATTTTGTGGCACCGGCTTACATTTGTGTGTAGCATGAAGCCTGCTCTGTGACTTTTTGCCTCTAACCTGAATGGCATGTGATTGCTCTCCTTGTGGGCCCATCTTGAAGAAGACTCACAGGTGAAAAGCAGAGCTGTGTTAGAGTGGAGGGAATTGAGCTCAGGGTGTTTCTCTAGGATAGGAACGGGGCTCTAACAGGTGTAGAAAAAGGACCCAAGTTCATATTCATAAGTTAGCCCCAAACCTCCCCTGCAGTCCCTGTCACTCAGACTGGTTCATTTCCCACATTCTAATGCCCCAACACTGACTGCTGCCCTTTAAAACATCTCCTATGCTATTCTTTTGAGGCAGATTCTATCTGGACACAAATGTCTACAGGAGAAGAGCAGGTTCCACAGCATGGCATTTGTCCTCGCCCCATCAGATGAATGATGAGACAGACCCTGGCCCTGTTGAAGCTAGAGGGGTAGTTTTGGTAATAGGAGAGCTTCCCCAGGTCCTTTTTCTCTTTGAAAGCACAGTTTTCTCTGAGATCTGTATTCCTTGTGGACTGACTTGCTGTCTGAATCTCAGGTACTGATCAGGATAGTCGACGTTGGAGCAGGCAGCAGAACCGCGTGGAGGCCCCACCCCACAGTTTCTGATTATGTAGGTCTGACAGTCTCCATTTCTGATAGTTCTAAGTTGATAAGAATGTTTCTGGCCTGGAGGTCTCACTTAGAGAGCCAGTGGAATAGATGGATATAGCTTTCTGGATTAGTCAATAATTTAGTGATCTGCGTCCCTGCTCCCTGCATCATCAATGACCACAGTGTCTCTGAAGAAGCCATTTGAGCAATTCAGACTTACATAAGTGAGAGAAAACAATACTCTGCTTGAAAAGATGCTTTTGGGAATGCTAGGTAGAGAAAAATGCAAGAGCCATTGACCAGCATTTACTAGGTTTATATACTGCATGGCTACAGTTAGTGAGATTCAAGGTTTTGAAATATAAATCTCTCTATAGCTTGGGCTATGTCATCAGTTTTCCCTAGTTTCATGTAGAGCCAATCATTTAAGATATAGCTGATTGCACCAGTCAACTGATATTGTATATATGATTAATATATACTGAAGAGTATATATATATATGTATATATATACACTCTAGACTGGTGTATGACGAAATACGAAAGAGAGAAGACACAGCTCCTATCCTAGATGTTTGTAATCTGAACTTAATAATAGCTACCATGTATTAAATACTTGCCATGTATTTAATCTGAGATCACAATAATGGCTGTGGTGTTTTTGAATGCTTTTATGTTAGGCTGTAAGTACTTTGTACATATTAACTCCTTTTAGTCTTATAATAGCCCCATGAGATTGGTCACTATGATTAATCCCCATTTTCCAGATGGAGAACCTGAGGAACAGAGCAGTTAAGTGGTCCCACAGCTGGTAGGTTGTCAATTCAGATGCCAGAGCCTGCCTTGCTAATGACTACGCTACACTTCCTCGTCTGCCCTCTGAGATAAGTGCTTAATGCATCGACTCATTTAATTCTCATCACAATCCTGTGAGATTCATACTGAATGCCCATTTTATGAATCAAGACATGAAGGCATTCGATAGTTAAGTGGCCTGCCTAAAGAAGCACAACTATTAAGTGGTGATGCCAACATTCAAATCCAAGTATGTCTGACACCAGAGTTGGAGCAATTCCTGGGGAGAGGCAGCAGAGTCTCCATTCCATCCTCAAAGGGCTCCGCGTTTGACAAGAGGACCACTGGTGTAAAAGCAGAATGCTCAAGGACTGAAAGCTCTCTGGTTTCGGAGCTACACCTTACTCTGTTGATGCTCAGTTGTCTCTATGGGTGGACTGGAATAAAGGAACAAAACCTGCCGATGGCAACCTCTGCCCGAATTGGGCATGAGAACCCTGGAGAGTATATGAAGTTGAGATTTCTTAGTATCGGGGCTTGGCTGTTGACATGGGTCTGCTTGATTCCAAAGCCTACTTCTTTTCTTGTGCATTTTACTGGTTCTTAGGTAAACAGTGTTGGGACCGTGAAACAATGGACTCCACTCATAAACGGAAATGATTACATTGTAAAAGCTTAGAGGCTATAACCATTTTATTTTGGCAGGTTATGGACATTTTCAAAGACTACAGCTGAACTAAGTGCCTTCTGGTTTATGCAGTCAAATTCTAGAGGGAGTTTCAACCAATATTTTGCCACGTTTTCTCAGAGTTCAGCTGCATTTCTCTGGAAGTGATTTAACTTCAGAAGCATTTCTTTTCCCTATAACGTAACTTTCTGATAGTTAGTTTGAATGTTTGGTGGTGACCAGGGTTGATTCTGTGGTGGAGTTACTTTATAATGCCAATGGGAGAGGTTCTATTCTTCCTGGAAATAGACAGAACAGATGCCAGTAATTGTAATGTCAGCTTGAGCTACCATGTGCTCATAACTTGGGCTCATATGTTTCAGTCAGCCTGAAAATGAAAGCGGTAGAGTGAGAGAGGGAAGCACCTGGGGTCTGGACCTGGGCAGACCTGGGCTTGAGCTTTGGCTCTGCCACTTATGAGCTGTGTGTGTGACTTTGGGCAAACTCTGAATCTCAAGTCTCAGTTTTCTCACCCCCCAAATCAGGCTCAAATTTGTACCTAGCTCCTAGAGTTATTTTACAGATTTTATTGAGATAATGCAGCATAATCTCAATAATGAAATACTATAGCTTGTTCATAATACCCATTTGTAATTTATCTATTTATAATATTGTTTTCCCCAGAAGTAAAGTTTCTATAGACACTGGTTGAGGCTGAGGTTATGTATTGGACAGCCTCCCAGCCCTCCTGTCAGACTCTCTCCACCCTGATGGATTTTATCCAGGCTGTGGGGTGGGGGGATTTATGCTAACAGGATGAACACAAGGAATACCAAAGCTGTCCAAAGAGCTGCCTCTGTAATCTTTGCTGGGATTCTCTTGTCTCTGTCCTCACCCAAGTTAATGCTGTGGGCTGCGGGATCCTACAGCTTCTTTCCCAACCCACATTCTCTTGTGCACAACACTGGCTCCATTAAAAGATCTGTAGTCATAACTGTAACAAAATTATACTAATTTCTGCCTATTGAGTACCTGTGAGGTGCCAGACACACTAACTCAAAGTGTCAAAAATATCCCTTGTAAGTAATATTTCTATCCTTGCTTTTACAGGCGAGAAAATAAAAGGTTCAGAGAAGTTATTCGCTTAAGAGCTCGTGGCCAGTAGAAAATGGAGCCAAAATTTGTAGCCATATCTCTCTGCCTCTAAATTCTCACTCTTTGAAGATATCAAACTATCTCCCAGAAACATACTAAGGGAGAAATGTGGCTGGGAAGGTAAAGTAGGCCCAGATAGTATGGACTCTTGGGTGCTGCAATAGAGAATTTTATGACTTGAGACTGGCCCTTCCAGGCTGGGGAAGCGTTACACTCAAGGGGGAGCTAAAACAATGCCAGAGGATGAAGTCAGCATGAGAGAGAGAGAGATGGAGAGAGGAAAGGAGGATGGACAAGCCTCAGAGGATGCTCCCATTTAGGGAATTAAAAGAACTAGTGAAGGCAATGTGAGAAGGCGATAGGAAGAAAGCCAAGGGAAAAAGCATTTCAAGGTGGTGGTTAAGAACATCAAATGCTCCAGAGAAATTAAAGAGGACGAAGACTTGGAAGAGGTCACTGGATTAAATTACATCACTGGTGATTCCCAAGAGAACCGTGTCAACACAACGGTGAGCTCAGAAGTTCTTGGGAGACAATGGCTTTAAGGAGTGAGCGGGGGAGCCATTGAGGATATTTTAGCACGAAGTATGATGACATTTGGTAAGGACAAGGGATTCAAAAGGGTAGCCAGACTCTAGCAGGGCTTTTTGGACAGGAGCACATTGCTGGCACAAGAAACAACAGGCACAGAGAATATAATCAACTTTCAGTACATTCAGCAACTACTTTGGCTGGAAAGGAATAAAGAGACATGAATTGCTTGGAAGTGAAAAAACAGAGAAGCTGGCAAGAGATGAGGATACACTGAGAAATAAAATACAGTCACCAGCTTTGGAAAGCTAGGCAGATCTTGCTCTCCCCTCAAATGTTCCCTGTATCAGCCAGGAGCTGCAGGAGTTCGACCACAGGGGCTCTTCAGGCTTTGGCGGCCTCCCCGACCCTGGCCTGCCTCCACTCTTCCTCACCCCTGTTCTCAAACTCCTCCGCCCTTCAGCCTCGCTGCGTGCCTAACCCCAAGTAGGTGAGGAGCCAGGAGGCCCGGGCTGAATGGGGCCCACCCTGTGCTTGAAGGGGAGACCTGCCCCTCGCTACTTACTCCCCGAGGGCACACTCCGTAGCTTCTCTCTCATACCCACGCATGCTTGAAGAATGCTGTGTTTCAGTCATGACGGTTTGGTGAGGTGGGGGCAGGGGAAGGAGAAGCAAAGGAACAGATCAGAGAGAAGGGAAGTGAAGGTTTCCAGGCTCCTCTGAGAAGGTTCAATTTCCCCAGTATTTTAAAAAAAAAAAAAAAACCCACTCAGATTGTAAAATTCGTAATGCAATATAGAAAACTCCTGCTTAGTTCAGGCATCACTAGAGTACTCATCAGAGGATTGAATGGCTTGAAATCCTTGGCTGAACAAGATAAAGGGAAAATAAATAAACAGTCCTTTGCTTGAACACAGTCTCTTTCTTTCTCTGAACAGCTGAGAAAATTGAACTGCACAAGGCTAGGTGGCTTCTCAGGGTGACAGAGCTGGTAGTCGGGGAGCCAGGAAGAGCGTCACCATCTCCAGACTGTTCAGTGTTAAGATGCCTCTCTGGTCCGCTGGCTTCCTTGCCTCACAGATCAGAAGGAAACGTGTGGCTCATCAAAAGCGTCTACGTCCAACTGCACCGTCCCACCTCTCTGGGGACCCACGCCAGGCCCCTCAGCCAGTCTGTCTGCGGGCCCCTATTGTCGTCTCTGAAGGGTATCGGTTTCTAATCTCCCGGAGGAGCCTCGTCTTCTTAATCCAAACACTCGGGGGAATTTGAGCAGCTCAGCAAGTGAAGAGAGATGGAAACAGATAGTTTAAACCCTGAAGGGCACATTCAGTTGGATAAATAAGAAGCCTGGAGTCTTTGACTTGAATTGGCCAAGGGGAAAGGAGAATGAGGCTTGAGTGAGCCAATTCTACTCTTCTTTTGTTTTTGCTCCTTGCCTCCAAAAGTCCTTTTGATTTTGCTCTGGTCGAGTGTTTGTTTTCAGGAATTTTTTCTTCTTTCTTTCTTATGTGTGTCCCTTCCTTTTACATTTTATAGGTACATGCAGTATTTATGTGTCAGTGACCTTTCAAAGCAGTTTTAGAGATTTTCTGTTTACATTTAGGAATTTTCTTTAAGGTCTACAAAGTCCTTTGTGCTTTTTCCAGGAAAGGCACTCAGTAAGAACCAAAACAAACAATTGAATAACTCAATTCCATCGGAGCCAAATCTCTTAGGAGAGTAAGAAAAACAAAAAGTTAGCATTGTTTTTGTTGTTTCCTTTCTGCTCCTCAACCCAGTCAAATATTTGAGCCATTTCTACTTCCAGTTTGGTTCAGAAGTGTTCGTGAACTGTGTAAGGCTAAAAATTCTAAGCCTCACGTTGGACAAATCTTGACACTGGGAGATTTTGCAAGGCACACTTCAGGAATGATCCAGAAACTATGAAAACAATGTTTACTTCGCCAAGTCTCTGGGAAAACTCATGTCAGTTATTTTACATTTGTCTTTTTGGCCATGGAGGATGGAGAACTATTACCGCTCTAGTCAAATTTTACATGTCCCTTACGGGGCTAGGGCTACATCTTTCAGGCTTGTGACTGTTATACAGGCCTCTTAAAGATTTGTCAGAAGCCAGGGGGATGCCTGTGGTTACCATTCAGCACAAACAGACCAAGTGGGATGACATTTAGTTGTTTGCCTAACCTTCCCTTCCCCGTCTCCACATGATTCATTCTGTCAAAAAGTTATCAGGGGGTTAGCAAGAGCAAGGGTTTTATTTAGAGTTGAAAAAAATTCCTGTATTCACATTTTATCTCTTCCAATTACTAGCTTTTTTTTTTGAGACAGAGTCTTGCTCTGTTGCCCGGGCTAGAGTGCCTTGGCGTCAGCCTAGCTCACAGCAACCTCAGACTCCTGGGCTCAAGCGATCCTCCTGCCTCAGCCTCCCAAGTAGCTGGGACTACAGGCATGTGCCACCATGCCCGGCTAATTTATATATATATATATATATATATATATATATATATATATTTTTAGTTGTCCAGATCATTTCTTTCTATTTTTTAGTAGAGACGGGGTCTTGCTCTTGCTCAGGCTGGTCTCGAACTCCTGACCTTGGGGGATCCACCCGCCTCGGCCTCCCAGAGTGCTAGGATTACAGGCGTGAGCCACCGTGCCCAGCCTCAATTACTAGCTTTTTGACCTTGGTCAAATACTTAGTCTGTTTGAGTCTCAGTTACCCTGGTTGTACAACAATAATAATAATAATAATAATAATACCTACCTTATATAATAGCTGTGGGGATTAAATATGATAATGCATGTACAAGCTCCTGATATAGTTCTTAACGGTTTGTATTAATCAATCTATATTTGCCTTCTCTATTTTTGCCACAAAGTTCTCTGAGATCTCTGTTGGAAACATCATGTATTGCAAAACAAACCTCTGCTAAAAATGGAATTAAGTGGCATATTAAGGCTAACATACAAAATTGACAGTTTTTCCAAATGGAAATGACTCTTCTGTGGTTCCTGCTACGGCAAGGAGGAGCCCATCTCTCCAGGATGGTTGCTGCTGCAGTGTGTCTGCTGGGACTCAGCTGATCTGGGTCTCTCTCCCATCCAGAGTTCTGGTGTTTCTTAATATTTAATAACAGAACTAACAGGGAAAGAATCTCATGGAACAATGACTATTGCACCAGGAGCTTGAGTCATGGGATATGTAAAAGTATCTGCAAGGTCGACTAGGTGTTATCTCATTAATGTTAACAGTATTAACCCCTCTCTATTTTCTTCCATTACCTCTGCAGTAGCATTAAGTGGTAAGAAATAAATGTGATATTATTATACATAAAATGCTATAATATAAGTAACTTTGCTATCTAGAAGCTAGGATGTCAAAAGAGTTGACCCACCACCTCCACCCACCCCCCAAGCTACTTTATGAATTCTATGGGGATTTTTTTATGATAAAAAAATCACACTTAGAAAGAGAACAGAGGTTTTTGCCAGATACGGAATATTTAAAAATGGACTTTTAGCATTTAAGAAATCCCAAATTCTTACCAATAAATATGAATTTATAATAGCAAAAATATTTTTAAGGCTTTTTAAATTAAAAAAAAATTAAACAGCAAAGCCAATAAAATAAAATGAGGGCCGTGTGTCGCCGAATTGTGCTACTCCACTTACTAGAGAAGAGAATTAGTTGCTTTGGGTGTGAAAGACATTTTTTTCCTCTAAAATTTTATTAAAAGTAATGCATCTCCTCTTTACGAGGGTCAAAAGAATAGTATGATCACTAACCCACAGAGAAGATAAATATTTGTTGAATGAATGAAGGAATGTTCCTATGGAGTTGGAACAATTAGAAAACACAGGCTCTTAGATGCAAGAATCCTAAATTGTTTAAATAAAATCTCTTTGCTGAGAAGACCGGGGTTGAGGTGTTGGCTTTCCTGAGAGAAAGCCTCTGTTGTGCTTCCATTCCAAGATGTAGCACCGGTGCTCCTTTTAAGGTAAGGGCCAGTGACCCAGGTTCCTGGCCAGGACCTCGAGCAACCCAAATGTTGAAAGATGTGAAGGAAAAGCAAAAAAGTGAAAAACAGGAATTGATAGTAGGAGAATGTACTTTGTTTAGTGTGGGATGAATTGTTTGGGATTAGAGAAAAATGTGCTCTCTTTGATTCTAACTGATGCCATTTGCTTCTGTAACCGTGCTTATTTTTAGTTATTTGTTAAATATAAAGAGTAACTCCAGGACTGGCTAAACTTATCAGACCTAACAGTAAGAGCAGGAGTGACTTCGTAGGAATGACTCCATGACAGGCTGGACTTCCTGGAGTAGGTCTGAGTCTCGGTTTCCCCGAAATGACACTGACCACAACTGGCGCCAGCGTGAAAAATCAAAAATCCCACCGAGGCTTGGAGCCAACCAATCAGGAGTCAAAACAATCAGCCACTTTCAAAGGAATCAATGGACTATGGGGGTGGGGGTGGGGGATGGTGTGCCCAGCGTGTCGTGTGAAACCTGCGTGTCATGTGGAAAGAAAGATATAAAAGCTTCACTTTTACCCCAAGACGAGGTCCCTGTCCCTGTTCATAGGAGAGGCCACTGCGTTGGTGCTCTGGGACTTGGACCCTAGCTCGAGCTAGCCAATGAAACTCCTTTGCCATTTGCAGCCTCGGTGACTCTGCCTCTCTGTTTCTGGGGCTGAGGGAAACTGGACCTAACAAAAGGATGTGGGTTGATTTAGCACAGAGAGGGGAAGACTTAAGGTGGGCTGTCATAAAACAGCATTCAAAGATTGTTGGAAGGACAACACTTCTCTTAAAGTTTGCTTGAATCAAAGAGAAAGGGATTTAAGTTAGGCATAGAAAGGACGTTTTTTTTATCGTGGTAAGAAAACATATAATATAAAATTTTCTACCTCAATCATTTTTAAGCATATAGTATAGTAGTTTTAAGTATATGCACATTGTTGCACAATAAAAAGGATTTCTTGACAGTGAAGTTTGTGAACTATGTTGGATCTCTCTCTCTCACACAGTGTGGTTGGAAAATATGGAAATTCCCTTCTTTGCAATTTTGAAAAATAGCTCACATTCTGAGTCCTGAGGGGCTGGCCAAGATGATCTCCCAAGGATCCCTTCTAGCTCAACAACTCTAGGCTAAGGCAGGATTTGGGAGGCCCAACTCTGAAGTGAACAGGCTGATGAAAGTGCCTTGGGCAAAGTTAAAGGTAGATGGTTAGTCTTTGCATTTGCTGAAAACAAACTCCAGCGCTTGAAAACTCTGATTCTATATCATCTGATTTCTCAGCATGGGAGGGTTATAACGTTTTGCTTTAGCCCATGGAATAAACGCAGCTCCGTATTGCTAACATTACCTTGGGTTTATATGCATTCAGCATTGACATCTCCACATTTTGACCTCTGACATGTTTTGGCTGCCTCTGGACTGGCGGTGATGATGACTTCTGGTTATTGCGGCAGACACAAATGAAGAAGAAGAGTAGAGCAATGGCCAGGGGAATAGCAACGCTTGGCACCAGTATGTACAGGATTTCCATTTTATTCTTCTCCTTAGAATCCTTTGAATCTGGGTGCAGAGACGAAAAAGAGCAAAAGTCATACTCGTTAAAGTAACACGTGTAATATTACATTGCATTGTTTAAAATGACCTTCTATTCTTCTATACACACAAATCCACTGTGAGAAAAAAAGAATCCATTGCTTATTACACTTTGTTTCTATCAAACCTTCAACATAATTTATTGAAGTTTAAAAATTTGAAGTTCAAATGTTTAAAAACTGCAGAAGGACATTATGAATACTTTGTACGTGTGCGGGTCCCCTCTGATGTTGCTTCTCTTCAGCGGCAGACCTGCATTTCTCTAACACCTTAAAAGTTAAACGCCACGTGAATGGACTGTATACATCCGAGAGCTGTGATGTGGACCACAGGGCTCTTCCTCCATTGGCTGCCAGCCCACATCAACCGCCACAACGTGGTGTTCCAGAAATCATGCCCTTGTCTTAGGTGGTTCGGACATATAGGGCCAGCCACCCCTGCATCTTCCAGAATCGACATCACTAAAGAATACTGGTCCCAGTGTCTGAAAAGCCACTGGCCTAAGAATGTAGGGGCCTGAAGTCAGAGTCAGTACAGTCTTTGATGAGCTGTGTGACCCTGAACAAAACACCGATGTCTCTGGGCCTGATTTTTCTCCTCCACGAAAGTGAAGTGTCTGTTTTGGATGGTGTCTACAATTCCCTCCAGCATAGCAGCACTGCATAGCTTGACACTTTTTTGAAACCCCAGAATTCTTCTTAAATGGTTTCATATGAACCCAATAATTATGAGTGCTAACACTTTGAAGTATGTTTTTGAAATCTTATATATCCTCTTTACCATTGCTTGGAAAAGAATATAATACATAGAGAAGAATGTGAGACATACTTTTCTTTTCTATTGGTTTGAGTCTGACCATTAAAACCAAACACCTAGGGCATATATTATCATTAATGAATCGACTGGTAAAATAAACATAAGAATTATGGGATAGTAATTAGAGGGGTTACATAATGACACGCCTTGATCATCAAGATCAGCTGTCTTTCTTTAAGAAAATCCAAAGTGTGAAAATTTAGATCGACACAAAATTCAGAGATAATTATTTACTTTAAAAAAGAATTGACCATGCATCCATGCACTTATCCTTCCACTCGTTCAGTTAGTCAATAAACAAAATCTACTATGTGGCATGCACTAACCAGGCACTGGGAATATAAAATTAAATATGACATGTTCTCTGCTCTTAAGGAGCTTATGGTTTGGTAAGGAAAATAGAGGAAAAAATAATTAAAATGTGTTGTAAATATTACAACCTAGTGTTGGAACTGAGCTTTGTGAGTCAGCCCTTTGCAGAGGGGTTAAATCTGGTTATGGACTATAATGAAAATAATAACAATTTAAATATTTATTGAGTGTTTTCTACTGGAACAAATCATGCTAGCTGTTATTATTACTGTAAAACAGGTACTTTTCCTGAACTTGTTTTATGTCACAACCAATTCCATGAAATAGGTGACATCCTTATCCCCATTTTTATGGATGAGGAAGCTGAGGGGACAGAGTCGTTTAGTAACTTACCCAAGGACATGCAGCTAATAAGACAAAAGCTGGGATTCCTTGTCAGTCTCGCTTCTAGCCCACCGTCCATGCTACTACACCACACTGCCAGTAATTGAAAAATGGCTGTCGTTTTGCACCTGTATTCTCACCGTGGGGTTCCTCCTGTTTCGTGGAGGTAGCAAGCACGAGAGGGACATGAAGCAGGTAGGGAATAACGCTGAAGCTTTGCCAGACATGCTGCTTTTGAACTCACTGCTTTATACACTGTGACAGGTAAATCTATCACCCAGGCATTGCTGGAGGCTGTTCTAGTCATGGCTAGGTGCTTTAGTAAAGATCATACCTGCACGTCTGTGGATAGAAAGAAAGGAATCACGCGAGTAGAAGAGTGTCTTTCGCACAGGTCCCAGTGTATATACGGGTATACACACACACAGACATACATTTATGTTTACACTTTAGAAACAATGTAGCAGAATCAGGGAAGTGTACATTTTAGAACCAGAAACCTTTGTCATTATGTAGGTGACCTTCCGCAGGCACTGACGCACTTAGCCTTTCTGAGCAAACTCATCAGTACAATGGGAATGATAGCACCCACTTCATAGAATTGTTGTAAACAATAAATCTATTCTAGTACCAGTTACAACTCAACCACTCGATGTTTACCCTTTACCCTTAGAGTAGTAGGGGATTCACAAATAAAAGTTTTGGGCTGGAAATGCTGAATAATCTTAAGCAAGAAACAGCCTCTCTGATCTCTAGTTCCTCGTTTATTCAACAGGAATAATAATACCGGCTCTACCAATCTTACTTGGTTCACATGAGACTCAAATGAGATAATGTTTATGAAAGAACCTTGAATAATTGGAAATTGCCATACTGTTGTTGGATGCCATGGTTATTATTAACATTATACACCATTTTCAAATTTTCTCAGTACAGTGGATTGGGGGGAATCTCTGTTGTTATTCTTGGATTTTCAGTGAAATCATTATAAGAGTAACGATTATAAAAGCAATGAGGCTAATTCAGTACTACTGTAATGCTAGTCATTTTTCCAGCCTAGATTTTTAGCAACAAGAGAAAGTAGGATCTCACCTGTCTGGCAAACAAAGGAGTCTATTCTGTATTCATTCCCTATCAGATTATTCACGGAAGGCCTTTTATTGTAAACGGGCGGTCTGGGACAAATCCTCCTGTAGGTCTGGAGGAGAACAAACTTCAAGAAGCTAAATCCTTTAAACAGTCAAACTTGGCCCCTTCTGATTACACCGAGGATATGCAAACGAGCACAAAGGGCGCAATGTCTTTTTGCCAAGTGAAACAATCAAGCAGAACAATAGGTGGTCATGTGGGAAGTGACAGGAAACAAACTCAGGCCTGTTGTAAGTCTGCAATACAACGTGCTTCCTTCCCTGAACAGCTCTCTGTATTTGGCCAGAAGGGGATTAAGTCTGGCTCAAAAAATCTATAAAAATATTCCACAGGACAATTAACCTTACTAATGAAAAATTAGTGTTAGAAAACGAATATATCTGCTCAGCTCCTTTTTAACGTCCTAGCATTTCTATGCCTTATTTTAATCTGCAGGCACTTCGGTGTTATGTTGATTTTACGTGCAGAGAAATTGAGGCTTCGAAAGGATAAATAATTCGTCAAAGCTAGAAAGCAGTAGAGTCTGGGTTGGAATGCAAGCCTGTCTGCCTTCAATGCTTCTACGTGTTTTAAATCATATTACTAATCAAAAATTATCCTAAAATATTACATGGAATTGTCTTTCAACATTCTCTTTAAGATTCCAAGGTTCTCTTTCAATGAGGACTAATATCTGGTGGGGCTTATACTATTTAAAAATCACATGGGAACAATGGAAATTATTCTTGCTATTCATTTTGAAGGGAAATGGACGCCTCCAATGCATTGCAAAGAAAACTGGCTGAAAATTAGAATGGCGAAGATTTTTAGTACTTAGGAATAACTGTTTAAAAGTTAAATGCACATATTAGTTACATCAAGTTAAATACTCGGGATTTTTGAAACTAACAATTTAGTCCAGATCACATGATTAATTTCCTTTTAAAAATCAACAGTTTGGTATCACGGTTCACATCTCACATTCCTATTTTATTTTTACAATGATATTCAATACTTTGATTAGCAATTAAATATAATAGAGAAAATACTCCTTTGTTATCCTGAAGCTTAAAGCAAGGTAATCATGATTTCTTATTCAAGAGGTACTTTTTATAAAGTGAAGCATCATCTGGGATATGAGTTAAAACGAGAAAACACTCTCATTTTAAATACGGCAAAGGTGGGAGGGAATCTTATAGTACCTTAGAATTCAAAGGAAATTAAACAAGTTCAAATTATGATCTTGTCTGAAAAATTAAAAAAAAACATAGACATCAAATAGGAATCACTACCATTTATTATTTGGAAACTATAAAATAAGGAGGTCTGTTGCAGATAGGGGCCTGCACCAGCGATATTTAAGCCTATGCCTGGAAGCCAAAAGAGAAAGAGTGGTAATTAGACCTTCAGTTGGCATGCCGGGTCCAGGCATTCGCTCCTGGCTTCACGATGGAAATACTAAGCAGATGATCTATTGCCTTATATGTATTCTCAAATGAATTCTTTAAAAAATGCTGAATAGGCTGTATACAGTGATTTAAATTTCTCTCTGCAGAAAACGACAATAAGTTAGGGGCAGTAACTCATTTGTGAGCATTTGGGAAACATGTTAGTAACCAGAATCCACACAAGTTCACTAAAAGTCTCTATAAACTCTCAGGGCTGCAGTTTTCTCCTTTATAAAAGAAAAGAGTTGGGCTAATCTTTTTTTTAATAATTAAAAAAAGTTTATAAAAAACATAGAATTTACCATCTTAACCATTTTTAATTGTACAATTCAGTAACGTTAAGTATATTCATATTCATGTTGTTATGCTGCCAATCTCCAGAATGTTTTTATATTGCAAAACTGAAACTCTGCACCCATTGAATAACTCTTCATCTTCCCCCTTCCCCCAGCCCTGGCAACCACCATTCTACTTCCTGTTTTTATGAATTTGAATATTTTAGATAACTTATACATGTGGATTATACAGTATATGTCATTCTGTGACAGCTTATTTCACTTAGCATAATGTCTTCAAGGTTCCTCAAGTTGCAGCATGTGACAGAATTTCCTTCTTTTTAAAGACTGAATAATATTCCATTGTATGTATATACCATGTTGTCTTTATTTATTCATCCTTTAATGGGTATTTGGAATGCTTCCACCTTGTGGCTATTGTGAATAATTCTGCAATGAACATGGGTGTGCAAATATCTCTTTGAGACTCTGCTTTCAGTTCTTCAGGATAAATACTCAGAAGTGGGATTGCTGGATTACATAATTCTATTTTTTATTTTTTGAGGAATTTCCCTACTGGTTTCCGTAGCAGCTGTACGATTTTTACATCCTCACGACAGTGCACAATGGTTTCAATTTCTCCACATCTTCACTAACCCTTGGTATTTTCTATTTTTTTGATAGTGGCCATCCTAATGGGTGTGAGGTAGTATATCCTTTTGGGGTTTTGACTTGCATTTCTCTAATTATCAGTGATGTTGAGCATCTTTT
>RJWJ010034751.1:0-17079 GCA_004363605.1 Indri indri | reverse complement strand
TTTTTTTTTTTTTTTTTTTTAGTAGAGACGGGGGTCTCACTCTTGCTCAGGCTGCTCTTGAACTCCTGACCTCAAGCGATCCTCCCACCTCAACCTCCCAGAGTGCTAGGATTATAGGCGTGAGCCACCACGCCTGGCCCCAGTTCTTTAAATATGCTGTTCCTTCAGCCTGGAACACTCTCCCTGGCTAACTCCAAATTACCCTATGGATTCTAGTTTAGATAGAAATTTCTTCCTCCAGGAAGTCTTTCCTGCCTCCTTCCTCCAAGACAGAGAGGGAAGGTGACTGGCCAAGAGCCTCTTCTATGCCTCACAGCCCCAAACTTCCCTTTGCCCAGCATCCCTGGGGGTCCGCTTTCTGTCTGCCTGTCCCTCCCACTAGACGATGAGCTGCTTGGGGCAGATCCCGATCTGGTTCCAGCCTCCTGCCCAGTGCACGGCACATCCGGGGCCTCTGTGGATGTTCCAAGAACGAGCAAGTGTGCTGGGCTGGCTCTGCTTTGGGGATGGGGCCCACAGCTGTAGTCTAAGCCCCCGTGGCATCATTTTCCTCCTAAGACCTTGGCAGACACCTTAGCCTGGCCTCTTGCCAGGATCCTCCCACCTCCCCAGGAGGGCAGAGTTGGAGTTGACCTCACCACATGGCTCCCCCAGTACCCCTGGAATTTGAAAGGGATCTCATTGTCCCCTGAATTTCAGGGGGACCTCACTAGCCATGGGAGTGGGAGAGAAAAGACCTGGAACCTTCCTTCCTTGGGCAGGAAAACAGAGCTGGTGCCCTCACTCAGTGGGTGAAGCAGGAGCCCTGGTACAGTGAGGTTGGTTAGTGAGGACACCAACCCATCTAATAGCCAAGGGGGTGGCAAGGAGGTAGGGAGAGACACACACCCAGGGACCCCCAAGCACCCACCTATTGAACTAACCCAGCTGCTGCTCACTGATGTTATCTTATTGAGCTGCCCCCCCAACCCCTGAAATGGGGGGTCGTATGGTCATCAGACTGTCTTACAGACAATGGGACCACAGACCTGGGATGCAAAGAAGTGTCCCTCCCATCCCTAGGAGGTAGCAGAGGCCCTTCAAGCCCACGTGAGTCTGATGTCCAAGGTACTGATCAACACCTGAGATGACTGCCACCCACTTGAGGGCTACTTAGCTAAGAACTAATGCCCAGCACACAACTAAGAAAGCAAGGTACAGGCAGGTGGAAACTTGCCCAAGGACACTTCTAGTCAGGGGCAGGTGGTTTGCCAGCCCATGTGTAGCAGCCTCAATGCCCAGCTCATCCCATGTCAGCCCCCGGGAACCCCTCACCTGCTTCTCCTCCCGGGCCTTCTTCCAGTCCTCGATAAGGATCTTCTTCAGGCGGAACCCCTCACGGGTAACCTCCGCCATCTGCTGCAGAGACTCCCTCTCCTTACGGCCCTTCTCTCTGGGGTGGGGGTGGACACACAGGTACCACCAATGGGCATTTGGGCCACCACGTCTGCCTTTTGCAAAAAAGGGCTCAACCTACCTGCTGACCCCGCCCCCACCCGCCGCCCCTGCCAACCACGGTGGGAAAAGCAAGAGAGCAAACCGCCCCCCCCGAACCCAGGCTCTCTCAACTCTTCAGCCCTGTCCTTGGAAGGAGGGACAGCGGCCATGGTTTGCCCACTCTTGGGGTCAGGGAAGGGACTAAGGAGTGCCGGGAGGTAGAGCTAGAAGTCAGCTCCCAAGAGAAAGTGGAGAAAGTTGAGAGAAAGAACAAAAATCAGACTCCCAGACAGACAGACAGTCTGGCCGGTAAGTGTGCTGTGCTCAATCCATCCTCTACTGAAAAGATCTGAAATCAGGAGAGTTTACATCAATATTGGGACTTTGAAAAACTAATCCAGCCCTCTTAATTGGAGTTGAGAACAGCTGTTTTTTGTTTTTTTTTTTTATTTTATTTTATTTTTGGAAACAGGGTCTAGCTTTGTTGCCTGGGCTAGAGTGCAGTGGTGTCATCACAGCTCACCGCAACCTCAAACTCTTGGGCTCAAGCAATCCTCCTGCCTCAGCCTCCTGAGTAGCTATAGATGCACACCACCACATCTGACTAACTTTAAAATTTTTTTTGTAGAAATGGGGTCTCACTGTTGCCCAGACTGGTCTCGAACTCCTGGCCTCACAGCTGTTCCTTTAGATGCCACAATCCCCACCACTCCCTACTGCCTCATACTCAGCCGGCTTCTGTTATTTACATTACCTGCCTGTGGGCTTTTAAGTTTTGAGGCCCTGCCGCAGAGCATGACGATTAAAAGTTTGGAGTCAGAAGTTAGGCTGACCTTGGTTTGAGTCCTGGCTCTGCCATCTCCTAGCTGTGTGTCCCTGGGGAAGTCATTTTCCTTTCTCAACTTCAGTCTCCTTATTTATTGACTAGGGAAACAGTTACTTTTGGACGAGAGAGAAAGCCAGTGATTAGGGTTCAAAAGGCACCTGGCAGACAGTGAGCACTCAATAGTCAAAAACAGAACAGAGAACGGGCCTGACTGTCTGGGTGGGGCCAGGCAAGGTCCTGGGGTGGGGTGATGGGAGGGGTATTGTCGCCCACGTACTTGCAGGTGTTCTCACAGACGATGCCGCTGTTGTACTCATCTGTCCCATCGCAGCAGTCTGAGGCAGAAGCAGGGGCTGAGATCAGACCTGGCAGGGCCTCCTCCTGCCCTCCACCCACCGCCTCATTCCCCCACCCCGGTGTGTCCTCGCTCACCACAAATTCCATCGTTGACCCTGCTGGAGGGGATATACAGGGGCTTGTAGCCAGTGTTGGTGCAGTGGAAGCTGCCATTAGGACAGGCAGCTGTGCCTGTAAGAAACAAGGGAGGGGAGGTTTGCAGAGTCCACTCAGGACCAGAAATGTCCCATCCATCCATAGACAGAGCCCCGGAAACCACATGCATGCAGAGAGCAAAAGAAAGGCAGGAACAACCAAGGGAGGCAAAGCTGCATGCTCCAGGCCCGAAACAACTCTGCAGTGCTCCCTCCCGCCTTTCCTCACTGAGACTGAGGCCCTTTAAAACAGGGTCCTGCCTTCACTTTTTTTTTTTCGACAGGGTCTCACTCTGTCACCCAGGCTGGAGTGCAGTGGCTTCGATGAATGAATGGAGAACAAACTCACCTGGCTCATCTGAGCCATCCTTGCAGTCACAGTAGTCATCGTTGACCTGATCAAAGGGGATGGTGGCCGAACCATCCAGGCAAGTGAAAGGCTTGGACTCGTCATAGAAGTGATGGTCTGCAGGGAAGGGGGGGGGGGAAGAGGCTCAGCCCAGGGCAGGAAGGGGCCTTCGTCGGATACCACCTGTGTCCCCCCCAGCCCCACCGGATAAGTACTGCCGGGAAACTGAGGCAAAAGACTGTGAATGCCTATCCCAGGGCCAAAGGTTGGTCCCTCCCACACCCTACCCCCAAGTGCAGCCTGGCGGCAAGATGAATCAGGACTCACTGGTGAGGGAGACACCCCGGGGCCTCTTGACCTCCACAGCCCAGCAAAGGGGTAGCAGCAGCAGAAGCGGCAGCAGCAACATCTCTTACTGGAGGCTCTGAGACCGGAGACAGGTTCTGTGGGAGGAAGCAGGCTGCGAGGAGATGCGCTGTGTCCCCCGCGCTGCAGAAAGAAAAGGGTGCCCGGTTAATGGGAGAGGGCTACTTCCAGCCAACTGGATTCCTCCACGGCTTCTGGACAATGAGGGCTCACTTTGCTTCCGATATGAGGGCGAGAGGGAAGGGTCTCCCCAATCCTGGCCAGTAGAGGAGAGTCTCACTTTGCTCAAATCAATGGTGGGGACCTCAAAACCTCCGCTCCCCGTGCCCAATTGTGGCCCAGTTCCCGCCAATGAGGCCAAAGGGGTTAAACCTCTCCACCCCAACACACATACGAACCCTCCGACTGCCCCCTATAGGAAATTGGGGTGCCCTCCCACTCGCTAGTTCGGCACCTACACGAGGCCGGGGCAAAGGTCAATATTCGCCGCGCCCCGCTTGCCCAGCAGCCACGGTTTCTGCTGTAGAAAGAAAGCGGAAAAAGCCCGAGATACGTCACTTCCGGCGTTGCGTCGTGTACGGGAACGGCGGCTCAGGGCCGCCATGTTGGGAGAGGCAAACGCGGGGGCGGTGCCGGAATCCAGACGGCCATCTTGGGCAGGACTGTGAAGCCTTAGAGAAGATAGTTCTGAAGGCTCACTCTTAATGGCGGCGCAGCGTACCTCCATCTTGGGAGTGGCGGCTTCTGCAACCGGAAAACAAAGTTCCTGAAAAATACCAGAGAAACCCCTGCGGGGGAAGGGAAGGAAGGGCGGAGGAAAATGGGATGAGCATGTAATAGCCAAAGTACCCTCCCCTATCGTCCTGTTGCGCGGCTCTGCCCCGCCCCCTGATGGGACCGCCCCCGCGCGCAGCGTCAGCCAATGAAAGTGGTGCAATGGAACGCGGGTGGTCTCCATGGAAACACAGGAGGGAGGAGGGGAGGAGGTTACCTAGCAACTGGGAGATGCTGAGAGGCCCCGCCAAACAGTCGGAAAGTGCATTCCCAGAACCCAAGGAACCTGAGCTGACAGATCCTGGACTGGGGCGACTAACTCCTAGTCGCCCCGCTAACCCCCTGGGGCCCTCGGCCCCAACCCAATCATGACGTCTCCCCTGTGCTGGGCGGCCGCCACCAACGCCCTTCCTGCTCAGGACCAGGTTACGACGCCATCTTCCAAGGTCAAAAACAGGAAGGCTTCGCCCAAGTACGGCCACCCCCGAAGCAAGGGCACGGTCCAGGCCTGGTCCCCACCCCATTTCAAGGACGGACCCCTCCGCGGCGGTGTGGGGAAGTCCAGTGTGCACTTGCAGGTGGCTGAGTTACAAAGAAAGATACAACTGTTAGGTAAGATGGCTCCAGAGAGCACAGAGGGTCAGGGGTCAACTGTGTCCACGCAGTCTTGTAGCCAGACATAGTGTAACAAAGGCGTTTTACCAGCACGATCGTGGCTTTCCTCATCTCACTTTTAAAACTTCTTCTGAGCTCAGCACCGAGTGGACTGTATTTCATACTTTAATGTAATTTCAGCTCTCTGTTATGTATGTAGTGGTAAAGACCATAGATTTCAGATTCAGATTTTCTGGGTTGAAATCCTGGCTCTGCACAATAATTGTTTGACCTTGGGGAAGTAAGAGTAACCTAATTGCTCTCGGTTTTTCCATATGTTAAATGGGTATAGTAAACATACATCATAGGTACTTGAAATATGTAACGTGCTTAGAACAGTGCCTGATACACAGTAAAGTACTGTAAAGTGCAAACCAGTGGTTCTCAATGGAGGAGGGTAATTTTGCTCCCCAGGGGCTGTTTGGCAATGTTTGGAGACATTTTTCGTTGTCACACTGTTTGGGGTGTGTGTCTGCTACTGGCATCTAGTGGGTAGAGGCCAGGATGCTGCTCAACATCCTGCAAGGCACAGGAGAGCTCCCCACAGCAAATATTAATAATTATCCAGCCCAGATGTCAGTGGTGTCAAGGTCGAGGAATCCTTGGGTTTAAGCCGTTAATGTTATTATCATTTTTATTCTTCTTCTTTTTCTTTTTTTTTTTTTTTGAGACAGAGACTCACTGTGTTGCCCGGACTAGAGTGCCATGGCGTCATCCTAGCTCACAGCAACCTCAAACTCCTGGGCTCAAGCGATCCTCCTGCCTCAGCCTCCTGAGTAGCTGGGACTACAGGCGTGCGCCACCATGCCAGCTAATTTTTTCTATATATTTTTAGTTGTCCGATTAATTTCTTTCTATTTTTAGTAGAGATGGGGTCTCGCTCTTTCTCAGGCTGGTTTCAAACTCCTGAGCTCAAACAATCCGCCCGCCTCAGCCTCCCAGAGTGCTAGGATTACAGGCGTGAGCCACCGTGCCCAGCCCATTTTTATTATTCTTAAGAGGCAATCTTGCGTAGTCACTGAAGGTGTAGGCGCAGGAGTGAGACCGAATGTGACTTTGAACAATTTAACCAGTCTGAGCCTCAGTCTCCTCATCTGTGAAATGGGTATGATATGCATACAGATATGTGCCTATTGGCATATGGTATATGATACATGGAAACCTCTTAGTCCAGCATTCAACACATAATACAAACTCAAGGTGAAGTACAGTCGATCCTTGAACAACATGGCTTTGACCTGTGCAGGTCCGCTTATATGCAGATTTTTTTCAATAGAGTTGGCCTTGCTGATGCCACGGCACTCACTCTAGCCTGGGCACCAGAGCAAGACTCTGTCTCAAAAAAAAAAAAAAAAAAAATCGAGTTGGCCTTCTGTATCCGTGGGTTCTGCATCTATTAATACAACCAAACTAGGATCAAAAATACAGTAGTCTCACCATGCAAACCCGAGTGTGTGGAGGGCCAACTTTTCATATCCACGGGTTCTGCAGGGCTGACTACGGGACTTGAGTGTGTGTGGATTTTGTTATAATCAGGGGTCCCAGAACCAATCCCCTAAGTATACTGAGTGACGACTGCATTGCTATAATGTTAAGTTGACGATTGCAAAAAGGTCTTGCCTCTGGGATGTTGAAACCACCCAGTGACACAGAACTGTGTCTGCCCACCTCACCTGCCCTCTAGAGGGTGATCGGAAGGCCTTTTATGAGAGCTCCCAGTGGAACATCAGGAAGAACCAGGAGACTATTAATCAGCTCCGCGCGGAGACTAAGGCGCTGGAACTACGGCTGACGGACCTGCTCAAGGTGAGGGTGCAGAGGTAGGCGAAGGGATTCCAGGGGACGGGGGGCAGCCTGGCCTCAGGTGGAGGTGGCCTAGGTGAGGAGCGACTGGAATCCTCTCTTTGCAGGGAGATGAGAAAGTGGTCCAGACAGTGATTCAGGAATGGAAGTCAGAGAAGCCATACCTGAAGAACAGGACAGGCCAGGTTTGCTCCACTCTTACCCCACCGCCCATCCCATCGCCCTTCACTTCCAGCCTAGGTCTCCTCCCCTCTGGACTTCCTGTCTCCAGTCCCGCCCTCTCCAGTCCTTCCTCCGTGCAAGCCGCCTTCCATGTGCTCACTCAATTCAATCTTTATTATGCACTGTGCTCGCACCTGTCATGGTATTAGGTGCAGTGAAAAAAACAGACCAAGTCTCCACCCCTAAAAAGCTCACATCCGCGGAGCATGATGGCTCACACCTAGAATCCCGGCACTTTGGGAGGCCAACACAGGACAATCGCTTGAAGCTGGGAGTCTGAGAGCAGCCTGGGCAACATAGCGAGACCTCATCTGTACACAAAATTTTAAAAATTAGTCAAGTGTGGTGGTGTGTGCCTTCTTGGGAGGTTGAGGTGGGAGGATTGCTTGAGTGCAGGAGTTCGAGGCTACAGTGAACTATGATTGCGCCACTGCGTGCCACTCTACTGAACTCACTGACAGAGTGAGATCCTGTCTCTTAAAAAAAAGAAAGGGAAAAAAAGCGTTATATCCCAGTGGGGAAAGCAGGTAAACAAACAAACAAAAAACAAATACAAGACCAGCCTGAGCAAGAGCGAGAGACCCTGTCTCAACTAAAAATAGAAAAAAATATCTGGGCGGCTAAAACTATGAAAAATTAGCCAGGTGTGGTGGCACGTGGCTGTAGTCCCAGCTACTCAGGAGGCTGAGGCAGGAGGATCGCTTGAGCCCAAGAATTTGAGGTTACTGTGAGCTAGGCTGATGCCACGGCACTCTAGCCCAGGAAACAGAGCGAGAATCTGTCTCAAAAAAAGAAAAAAGAAACAAAGTAATTTCTAGTAGTAACTGGAGAAATGAATAAAACAAAACAGTGTGACTCACTAGAGAGGGGTGGGGACGGGGTGGGCACTTTAGATTTAGGGGTGGGGTTAGCAAAGAGCTCTCTTTCTCTTCTGGAAATGACATTTAAGCTGAGAATGGGACAGGCAGGAAAAGACTTGGGGAAGAGCATGTTCTAGGCACAGAGAACAGCAAGTGCAAAGGCCCTGGAGTAGGGACAAGCTTAAAATGTTGGCGATACAGAGAGGCCAGGGTGGCAGGAGAGCGAGTGAAGGGGGCTCTGTAGCAGATGTCAGGCAGTGCTGAGCCATGCGACAGGCACTGTTGGCCGTGATGAAGACCATGAACTTCATAGCAAGAATCAGAGGCATCGCAAATGGACTTTGAGGAGGCAAGAGGGCAGGCCAGGCATAGGTCATCCAGGTGAAATACAGGGCCGGCCGTGGTGGCTCACACCTGCAGTCCCACCACTTCGGGAGGCCAAGACAGAAGGATCACTTGAGCCCAGGAATTCGTGAGCTATGATAGCACCACTGCACTCCAGCCTGGGTGACAGAGTGAGACCCTGTCTCTTAAAAAAAAAAAAAAAAAAAAGATGATGTTGGCTGCACTAGGATAAAAGCAATGGCAATGGAAGGAAAGAGAGATCTCCAGGGGAACCTTTGAAACAGAACAGAATTTGTTAACAAATCCGTGGTAGATGGGAGAGAAAGAAAAAAAGTTGAAGATGGCGTCGAGGTTTTGGGCTCGAGTACTCAGAAGGAAGGAGTCACCATGATCCGAGATGGGGGAGATGTAAGAGGGCAGATTTGGGGGACCATCGTGTGCTTGATTTTGGAAGTGATGGTTTCGAGGCGCCTGTGGAAACATCTGGAAGGCAGTGTATATTTGGAGTTCAAAGGGGAAGCTAGATTAGCATGTCTTCAGTATACAGAGGGCTTTTAAAACCCCGAGACTGCTTAAGGTCACCAGCACAGAGAGGAGAGCCTCAGGCGCTCTCTCCAAAGCGAAGACAAAGGACATGGAGAAGGCGCAGCCGGGGAGGCGGGTGGAAAACTGGAGAGTGCGGGTCCCGGAAGTCACAATGTGGGAGAAGGAAGGAGGAAGGACTAGGTGGGGGTTCAGGCCGCGCCCCTGCTCTCGCGCCCCTCCCTGCAGCAGGCCCTGGAGCTCCTGGACCACCGGCTCAGCGGGAAGGTGAAGCAGCTCAACGCGCTGCGGCACCAGGTGGTGTTGCGGCAGAGCCGGCTGGAAGAGCTCCAGCTCCAGCACCGCCTTCGCCACCTGGAGATGGCAGAGGCGCGCGACAGCAACACGGAGGTAGCCAAGGTAGGGCCGGCGAGGCCTGCAAGGCAGGGTCCCGGGGGAGCCATTGAGGGTGGATGGGACTCAGCCCAGCTGTGCGGCCCTGTAGACCATGCGCAACCTGGAGAACCGCCTGGAAAAGGCCCGGATGAAGGCGGAGGAGGCGGAACACATAACCAGCGTGTACCTGCAGCTCAAGGCCTATCTACAGGTGCGGACTAGGACGTCTAGGGAGGGGGAGGCAAGTAGGGAGGGCAGGCCTGGCCAGGGACAGCAGTCACAGGCCTGCCCCGCCCCACGCCCCAGGAGGAGAACCTTAACTTGGAGAACCGGCTGGACTCCATGGAGGCTGAGGTGGTGAGGACCAAACATGAGCTGGAGGAACTGCACGCGGTGAACCAAGAGGCTCTCAATGCCCGGGACTTTGCCAAGGTGCTGCCCGCCTCCCCCTGGTGGTCCTGTCCAGCTGCCGCGGTCCCCACTCCCTCCCACCTTCCTCCCACACCCCGCAGCGAGGTGAGCCTCGGTAGGTGCCAGCCCGTCCCCCTGGTCCCCTGGTCCCCTCCAGAACCAGCTGCAGCATCTGGAGGAGACCGTGCTACAAGAGCGCAGGAAGCGCGAGCGCTATGTGACTGACTGCAAGAAGCGCGCGGAGGAGAAGAAACTGGAGAATGAGCGCATGGAGCGCAAGGTGGGCGCACCCAGGGGTGCAGGGCTGTGAGCCCAGCCAACCCATGACCTGGCTCTGCCTGATCTAGACCTTTCACAACTCTTTGGGGTTCTCCTAACCCCACCCCCTACCTGACTCCACCCCCACTCGATGCAAGGACTCCTCCCACATCCCTGACCCCGCCCTCCCCTCCTTCCCACCTGATTGCCCCATTTTGGCTCTGACATGGCGTCCAGCTCTCGCCTTACTCATTGACCACCCTTCCGCACCTGACTAGGCCCCCAGTCCTAAATCTGACCCTGCCTCTAGCCCAGCTGTTACCTAAGACTCCATGGCCTCTCTTGACTCCGCCCCCCGCCCAGCCTTTACCAAGGTCCTGTCCCGCCGCCTTCCTGACCCCTGCCCGGGTTCCCTTCCTTGGCCCCAAGACTTTGCCCTTCCATCCCCCCACCCCATCCAAGCCCCCGTCTGGATTCCCGCCCCCAGCCTCTGCCCTAAGCCCTGTCTGTGAGCTGACCCTGGCCCCGACCTCACCCGCAGTCCCAGCGCGAGCACCTGCTGCTGCAGTCCAACGATGGCACCCAGGACACACTGCGCCTCAAGGAGGAGGAGCTGCGGCGGCGCTGGAGCATGTACCAGATGGAGGTGATCTTCGGCAAGGTCAAGGACGCCACCGGCACAGCCGAGACGCATGTGAGTGCTGCCTGCAGCCCTCTCTGCCCCCCAGATGCGCCCCAGCCGTGGCCAGGCGGGCGAAACCAACACACCCCGCCTCCCCTCTCTGCCGGGTCAGTTCTTCAGCACACAAACCTGCTCTCTTCCGAAGAGACATCCTTTCCCTCTCCAGCTACTGCCCAGTTTTTCTGCTGCCCTTAGTAGCAAAACCCGCACAAGCTGTCAACACTGGCAGTCATTTCTACACTCGCGGTCATTCCCTCGCCTTCTCTTCTGTCTTACACCGCGCTGACTTCTTTGGCATGTCAGCTCTAGGAGAACTGGGAGTTTTCTCTATTTTGTTCTTTGTCTCTAGTGCCTGCGAAACAGCCTGGGACACAGTAGATGGCCCAGTGTCACATTCAGATCTGGGCAAACAGGGTCCCTAACTTTGCAGCGTCTTCCTTGAAATATTCTAAGACTGCTGTGTCCCCCTCTGGTGCCTGGTTCCCGTCGGCAAACGCTGGACCCTAGCCCAGTTTCTCCCCTTGGGGTGCCCTCCAGCTCCCTGCTAGGTCCACCCCCAGGAATCTAGAACTCTGATCTATGAGGTCATTTGGGGGCACCCAGGCTCAGCCTCTTTCCAGAAGTGGGCCTGGTGAGCAGATTGCTCCAGGGATGGGCGGTATTCCCTTGCGGGGTTGGGCGAGATTTGCCGACAGAAGTTGCTGGCACGTTGGTTTTGGAAAGAAATTGTGCTCCCCGCCGCGGCTGCCCCCGCATGCTGATTTTGGCTGATTCTAATTCCTTATATAGACAAGAAAGAGCCCCGTAAAAAATGATACATTGGGGCTGCACATCCTTGAAGCAGCCCTGAGTCCAACCCACAGAGTCCCCAGACATCGCTGTGCTGAAGCCACCAGCTTAGGCCACCCGTTCTGTGCTGGGGGGAAGAGGAGGTGGAGCGCAGCTGTGTTTTCCTAAGGTCCTGGCTCTGACTGGGGCTGGGTGGCCTGCAGACGGTGGTGCAGCGGTTCCTGGCCCAGTGCGAAACCTTCGAGCAGTTGGAGACTCTCAAGAGGGAGAATGAGCAGGCGCTGGGGAAGCTGAAGCAAGAGAAGCAGCGGCTACAGCGGGAACTCGAAGACTTCAAGTACTCCAGGGAGGCCATGCTGGTGAGGTGAGGCCCCGGTGCCCCAGGAGGACATGGAGGGTGTGGGGTCCGCTGCGCTACAGCCAAGCCCAGGCAGGTGACTTTCCCGCTCCCTGCAGCCAGCAGAAGCTACAAACCGAGATCGAGGGGCGTCTCAAGGCGGAGGAGAAGCGGCAAGCTGAGGCCCAGGGTCAGCTGGAGCGCACCTTGCGGGCGATGCAAACTGTCAAGGAGGGCCTGGAGCACCTGGCGAGCAAGCTGAACCACATCACCGTGGTAGGCCCCGGCCCCCAGGAAGCCCCACCAGACCCTTGCAGGACCTACCAGGCCCCGCCTTACAACAGGAGTTCCTGCCACACCGGCCAGCCCCAGGGACCCCATGCCATCCTCTGTCCTGGATATTAGAGGCCCCGCCTATTGGAGGGGCCCTACCTATAGGAGATGCCCCGCCTACAGGGAAGCCCCGCCCCACTGCTCAAGAGTCCTCATCCGGCATTTCTGGAGAAGGCCTTTTCACTCGCCAAGAGTCCCAAGACTTAAGATACTCTGTCCAGCCTCAAGTTCTGCCCCCATGGGAAGTCCCACCCTGTACCCATCCAAAACCTCAGAGACCCTGCCCCAATCCTGGAGCGGCCTGGGCCAGGAGGAGCCCCGTCCTACCCTCAGCCCAGGCACATTTCTGCAGAAGACGATCCCCACAATGGCCTCCCTCGAGTTATACACCAAAAGAGCTCCCCTACCCTTTTCCTATATCAGCAGGGTTCAGAGGCCCCGCCCTCATAGGCGTGGCCTTGGCTTCAGAGTCCCCGCCCCCAGAGACTAGCACCACCCCTGTGGATGGTCCTTACTTCAAAGGCCCCGCCCATGTGAGAAAGCCCCGCCCCTTTGGGCTGACCCGGCTCCGCCCCTGGTCGCAGGAGAACAGCCGCTTCGCGGGAAAGGAGTTGGATCCCAAGGCAGGTGACTATCTGCAGAACCTGCTGGGCCTGGTGGAGGAAAAGCTGCTGAAACTGCAAGGGCAGCTCGAGAGCCAGGATGTGCCGGAGATGCTGCGCCACATCGCAGACCGCGAGGTGCTCCTGCGGCCAGAGGCCAGGGCTCCCGAGGCCAGGGAGTGGGGCTGAGGGTGCCGGGCTGGGTGGGAAAGCCAGCGAGCTGGGGGCAGCAACCTTCGGGAGGCCAGGGTGGAGGCTGATGAGCCAGGAAGGGGCCTTAGGGACAACGAGTGAGGTTTGAGGGTGAGCCTAAGACACAAGGGAGAGAAGCCAGAAGAGCTGCATGTAGGACCCAGGAGGCCAGGTCGTGGCTAGGGGTCAAGGGTCAGCCTCAAGAGGCCTAGGGACAGGGCCCAGAGACCAGGCGTGGGCCCGAGTGACAAGGGGGTGGAGCCGAGAAGGAGGGATCGGAGTGGGCAGTGGTCTCTCTCTGGAATCAGGGCGTGTCTCGGAATGGGGTGGGGAGGAGGGAGAACGGGACTTCTCCGTGGCCCCTGCCCTGCCCACACTCTTCTCTCCTGTCCCCCCCAGTTCTACACCACCTTAGAGGGAAAGCTGCCCCAGTACAACACCCGCATCACCCTGCCTCTTGTCAGTTCCAAGGACAAGTTCTTTGGTCAGTATGGGCGGGGGCACCGGGACGGGGGAGAAAGAGCGGGGTGGGAGCCCCAAGCCCAGGAGCAGGGGGTGGTCTGATGCCCGGCCCAGGGCAAGGTAGGAGTGGCCGGGTACAGGCTGAGAAGGGAAATCTGAGCTGGGGCCCTGTATCCCCACCCCCCTCCTCTGGCCTCGGTGCCTCCAGCAGATGAAGAGGAGAGTGAGGACGAGGACGAGGACGCGGTGGTGAACCGCGCAGCGCTCAAGATCCGTTCCCAGAAATTAATCGAAAGCCGCAGCAAGAAGCGCAGTCGCTCACGGAGGTCCTAGGCTCACTCTCGCGCTCACCTGGCGCCTGGGGGCCCCTTCGGAGCCCCATTCCCTCTGGGCCCAGCGCTGGCCCACGGGGCCCCTCAAGGGCTGAACGGGCCTGTACCCCGTACCCGGAGCATAGCAGACCAGCGGCGCCGGAGGAGAGGCGGGGTTAGGCCGGACGTTCCCACAGTAAATCTCCCAGCGGGTCCGCGCTGGCGTCGGAATCGCGCAATAAAGGTCACCCACCAGCCCCCTGGGTATTCGCCTCTTCTTGACCCCGCACCGCCCAAGAGAGGGCTGTCCCTCAAAACCCAAGGCCATAGACTCGGGCCCCTCCGACCTGGGCCATGAGGACTCGCATCAACTGGTGACACAGTTCCCCCTTCCTTTCCCTCCAGAGAAATGGGAGAACAGCCCACGCTTGGGGCAGGCTAGCCCTTCCCACCTGAGGACACGGGACTCTCCACCGGGGATGCAGACCGGCCCCCACTTAGCTATACACACTAGCTCCCTCGCTTACGGGGATAGAGAAAGACCAATTCCCTGGGGACAGATTGATATGCACCTATCGGGAGGTCCGGGAGCTCTCGCGGGTGGGCCTGGGCGCTGGGGTCTGGCGGGTGGCATCCGAGAGCCGTGGGTCCCGCCCCGCCCCGCCCCACGGAGCCCGGCCGCCCCGCCCCGCCCCGCCGGCCCCAGCGCCCGGCCGCTGTCCGCCACCCGCCTGCCCTTCCGCCTCACTCAGCGGCGCCGCAGAAAGGGACGGGCGCGTGCCATGGAGCGGACAGCGGGCAAGGAGCTCGCCCTGGTAAGGGAGCAGGGAGTCCCGGCACCCCACTCATCCCTGGTGACCTGAGGTCCAGAAACTCCAGGTGCCCGCCCGTCGGACTTCCTCTTCCCAGATGGGACCTGCCTTGGAGTCACCTACCGGCGACTCACGGCTCTTGACCCAGTGAAGCGGCTGGTTTCTCTTAAGGATGGGGAGGGGGTCTCTCAGCGCGTCTGAGGGAGGGGTCAGCGACAGATCCCATGAGACTGGACCCTGGGACATCCCCAAATGCCACCCCATCCCCTCGGGACCTGGGAGGGTACTCGCGGCCGGGAGGGGACTAGCCTAGGACCACGGCCTGAGTCTCGCGGCCTCCGACGGGGAAGGGGGCGCGGAATGGAGCTGGAAGACCCGGCCTGAGTCCACGCGGCTTAAGGGGGACTGAGGCCCCGGGGCCGCTCCCCCGCGGCGCCCTGAGCCCGCCTCCGCGTCCAGGCGCCGCTGCAGGACTGGGGCGAGGAGACCGAGGACGGCGCGGTGTACAGTGTCTCCCTGCGGCGGCAGCGCAGTCAGCGCTCGAGGCCGGGGGAGGGGCCTGGGGGCAGCCAGGTGAGGAAGGGGTCGGAGGGTGGCGCGGGGCGGGAGGCGACCCGGCGAGGAGGGGCTGAGCGCAGGGGCCTGGGAGGAACAGGCGAGGGCGGAGCTGGGGCCGCCAGGCGCAGCGGGCCCCAGGAAGGGCGGGGCCCAGAGGCGACCAGGTGAGGGTAGAAAGGGGCCTGGGGGCGGCCAGGTAAGTGGGGTAGATCCAGAGAATGGGGTGGGGCCCGGTGACGGCTGCGCGGTTCCCAAGACAACCTGGCAAGGGCAGCGCTGGACGGCAGGACTGGGAAAGGCAGGTTTGGTGGGCCGGAGCTGGAGGGAGGAGTGGGGTTTAGAGGTGGCCAGGTGAGCGCAGGTGAAGCGGAGGGCGGGGCCGGGCTGGCCAGTGAGGCGCGACTGGAGGACTGAGAGCAGCCTGGGGGTGGGAGGTGGCCGAGTGAAGGGGGACATAGGGCAGGGCCTGGGAGGACAAGGTTTTCCAGCGCAGGTTGCAGGCATCGTTTGTGGCCGGGGCAAAATAAGAACTTCAGGGGCCGGGATTTAGAGGAATGAGATTTTGAGAGTGGTGCCAGCGCTGGGCGTGGCTGGAGACGGGGTGCTGCGGGGTGGGGACAGCTCTCCTGGTCTCTCATGGCCGCCCCTCCCCGACCCGGCAGGCCGCCTCCCTGACCGCGGACACCTTCCTCCATTACCGCACCAGCAAGGTGCGGGCGCTGAGGGCGGCCCGGCTGGAGCGGCTGGTGGGAGAGTTGGTGTCCGGAGACCCTGAGCAGGACCCAAGCTTTGTGCCAGCCTTCCTGGCCACCCACCTGGCCTTTGTGCCCACTGCCCGGGTGCTGGGCCTTCTGCTGCCACCAATGCCGCCGCCCCAACCTCCTGGGTCAGTATGGACCCAGAACCTCCACGTTCCCACCCTAGACCCCCACCTGGGCATCCCCCCACCATCTCAGGCTTGGAACCAGGAAATAGCCCCCAACCCCTGAGCTCTGGTCCTAGGTCCCCTCCAGCCCCGCCCCTTCACCTGATGGGGGACGCCTCTTCGCAGGGTAGTGACCCGGAAGACAGAGGGACTAGATGTGAGCTTCAACAAGAATGTGAGGTTGGTCCCCTACCACCCCCACCGACCGGGGTGGGAGAGTTGGGGGACCCTATCAAATGTCAGTGTCAGTGGTCAGGCCTGAGGGCTAGAGGGATGGGTAACCTGAAAGTCGCAGGTTGAGTTATGAAAGATCCGGAGTCAGATCCGAGGTCCCCCATTCTAGGCCGTGCTCTGAGGCCCTGTCCTTCTGGCCAGGGCTGTGGTGTCGGTGCTGGGCTCCTGGCTTCGCGACCACCCTCAGGATTTCCGACAGCCCCCTGCCCACTCGGACCTGAGCAGTGTCCGAACTTTTCTGGGCTGGGCGGCCCCAGGGGGGGCTGAGGCCCAAGAGGCAGAGAAGCTTCTGGAAGACTTTTTGGAGGAGGCTGAGCAAGAGCAGGAAGAGGAGCAGCTCCCTGCGGTGCGGGCAGGTGAGGGGTTTGTAACACTGGTGGCCCTCAGAGAAGACTTTCCCTGCATGTTCCCTCCCCCACGGGCTTTCTCTCTCCTATCAGACAAGATTTTTAACTCTAAGCCTCAGTTTCCCCACCTGCAAAATGGGGATAATAATTCTTTGTCTGAAGAATGCTGAAGAATAAGCATGTGTCTAGTATTTCCCTCACTCCATCCTATCTACAAAGATACTACTCCATTGGGTCAGGATGCCTTGTGTTTCTAGCCACAAACCATCCTATTACTACTTATCCTAGGAGCTACGGGGACTTGGGTTCAAATCCCAGTGCTGCCATTTGCTGACTTTGTGTCCTTGGATAAGTCACTTCAGCTCTCTGAGTCTCAGTTTTCTTAGCTGCAAAATGGGGATGATGACAGTACTTACCTCATGGGACTCTTCATTCATTCAACAAATATTCAGCCACTGGCTCCTGGGCACATAAGTTTGGACAGAGGTTCCAGTTTCCTAGCAAGGATGACACTAAACAAGTAAACAAATACACAAAACAGTTTGGCAAATAGTATTATTTTCATTATTGTTATCACCACTTTTTACTTATTAGATATCTACTGCTTCTAATAAAATGTGTACAAGAGGTTGCCAGCTGTGGTGGGTCACACTTGTAGTCCCAGCTATTCAGAAGAATCGCTTGAGCCCAGGAGTTCGAGGCTGCGGTGAGCTATGATGCACTCCAGCCTGGACAACAGAGC
>RJWJ010034750.1:0-17063 GCA_004363605.1 Indri indri | reverse complement strand
ACCCACCATGGGGGTTATTGTGAAGATTAAGAGCGGGGGATGGTTACCAAAGCCTGAGAGCATCATTGAGACACAGTGAGCATTCTTGGAATAGTAATTATTTAAATTATTATCAACTGCCTAATATTACTTTAAAAATCAACTGTTATTCATTCACTCAGCTGTTAGGCTCTTGCTAATCATTTTCTGTTTTCAGTACTGAAGAACAATACTTCACTGAAGGTCACTGTAAAGAAACTGGTAATGTATTTTAGGTTTCCAGTAATAGTCTTTATTAAGTGGCCAGGTAGTCCTTGCAGTCACAGGGAGAATGGTGAAGGCAATGTGATCAGTGATGTGCTGGGCCTCACTTCGTCCAGTGGCTGAGTTGAGACGGGAACCCACATTCTTGAATGGGGCTGAAGTCTTCTCCCAGGCTCTGCTGCTCTGGCCTGAGGGAGCCTCTGCCCACCAAGGGTCAGTGTTCACCATGTCTCCCAGGTCTCTGCAGGGTGACAAGATGTACTAGGAGGGGCCCAGCCATGATACTGGCCTCTGCCTCTGGCTGCCAGCAGTGACATGCTGTATCCCTCTCAGGCTGCCGCCTGAATCATGGCTGACGTTCCTTGCACTGGAAGCTTCCTTTCACACTGGGCAGCTGGTCCATGGTCATGGGCTGGACTTCATGATGCATTCTGAAGATGCCACCGTGTCTGTGTCCATTGCCATCCTTGGTGGTCCCAGCCCTACATGTGGGTCTACTTTGGAAAGACTGAGTTTCTGCACCAGACACTGCAACTACTTGGGTCTTGTTTCAGAGAGGGAAAATGAGGGTAGGGTCAGGATTTTCTGCCTGAATCCATCATGTTTGATTAAACCTGGGACCAGTGTAGCTGGAACAGAGACTCTTCCCACAAACATCCC
Organism: Indri indri; assembly: GCA_004363605.1. NCBI lineage: Eukaryota > Metazoa > Chordata > Mammalia > Primates > Indriidae > Indri > Indri indri. Next base: position 16,160 of record RJWJ010034750.1, on the reverse strand, counting down.
AGATTATTTCTCATTTATTTTATTTTGAAAAACATATATATTAATAGGTGCACATGACTGAAAAAAAAGAAGGCAGGGAAAGAGTTAAATTGAAAAAGAAACAGCTGCCTCCCACCCCACACCAGTCCACCTAACTCACCTGTTAACACCTGGTGCAACAGAGGAGGGCTGAGCTTCTTAGATTCCCCAGTGGTCTCCACCCTCAGCCCATGGTAGAAATATCATTATTTTAGTTTCTTTATTAGTTATCATTGTAGCTATAAGTACTTTTAAAAAATATGTATTTAGATATACATTTTGTGCAATACAACATAATCTTGTGACTTCCACCTTGTAGAGAGGATATGGCACTATGAATTCATCTACATGTCTTAGTATTCTGTAGGTGTATGTCTTTTTTTCTTTAGCTTTCTGTTTCTTGGAGTTTCTAATTGCCTTTCTTTTTTCTTACATTCTTGGCTTGTATCACATGCTTAACGTCGTCCAGAATTTCAAGCATCTCATCTGAAAACTCACTGCTGGGCCTCCTTTTTGTGTTCTCATCCAGGTGACACTTCCCTAGACCTGGGTGCTGCCATCATGCCCAGAGCCCCCATCTTCCCAGTTTGTACAGGTCTCTAACAAAGTTTTGTTAGAGAATATCTTCAATTAACTTTGCAACAAACAGTACCTGTGAGAAAAATTTTCTCAGTCCTTACTGTTCTAAAAATGCCTGTAATCTGCCCTCACATTTGATTAACAATTTGGCAGGGATAGAATTCTGAGTTGAAAGTACTGTTTCCCTCAGAAATTTAAAGACATTGTATTGTTGTTTTGTAGCATTCAACGTCGTTAAATCAGGTATCATTCTGATGTTTGTTCCTTTGCAGATAACCTGTTTTTCCTTTCTTGGAGCTTTGGAACTTTTAGTTCTTTTCTTTTTTTCTTTTTTTTTTTTTTTGGTTTTGGTCTTGGTGTTTTGAAATTTCACAATAATGGTCCTAGGTGTGGGTCTTTTTAATTCATCTTGCCAATAAGGCTTTCAATGTAAGGGACAAGATCTCCTTTAAGCTCTGGCCACTTTGTAATAATCTTTGATAACGTCTTAGATAATTTCTTTGGTAAGTTCCTCCCTCCATATTTTCTGTTCTCTCTTTAGAGCACAAATGTTATTTGGATGTTGGAATTCCTGGACCAATCTCCCAAAGAACTTACCATTTATTAAAGGAACAGTAAGAAAAGAAACAGTGCAAGAAAAATACCAACCATCCTTTCACGTATCTTTTTTCTTTTTTTTCTTTGAGACAGAGTCTCTCTCTGTTGACCGGGCTAGAGTGCTGTGGTGTCAGCCTAGCTCACAGCAACCTCGAACTCCTGGGCTCAAGTGATTGTCCTGCCTCAGCCTCCCAAGTAGCTGGGACTTGGGAGTGTGCCACCATGCCTGGCTAGTTTTTTGGTTTTTTTTTTTTTCATTTTTAGTTGTCCAGCTAATTTCTTTCTATTTTTTAGTAGAGATGGGGTCTTGCTCTTGCTGAGGCTGGTCTCAAACTCCTGACCTCAAGCAGTCCTCCCACCTCAGCCTCCCAGAGTGGTAGGATTACAGGCCTGAGCCACCACGCCTGGCCCACATATCTTTTTTCTTATGTTTTATTTTATTTTTTTAAATTGTATATACTTTGGGGGATATTTCTTAAATTCTGTCTTCTAATTTTTTATTTTGACAGTTACATATTTTAAGAGAATTTCAAACCATCTTTCCTGATCTCTAAATTTTCCTTTCTTAAGAGATTATGTTACCCTCTATGGATGCAATATCTTGTAATTTTCTAAGGATCCTAATTAGAATTTTTAACAAATATTCTTCATTGTCTGAAGGGGGGACTATTGGGATGATAGATTCCCTTGAATAGAGATGGAGGTGACTTGTCAGTTTGATACCATTGGTCTTTCATATCTTACTTTTTTTTTTTTACTGTCGAATGCTCATGTTTGTCTATAACTACCAATGACACTGAAGGGGGGACAGTCACAGGCCAACCTCACACTGGCATGAGGGGAGCTGGTCTAATGAGGCATATAGATTGGTTAGTGGTGTTTTAGCAACATGAATTTCCTGGTTTTGATAACTGTGCTGTGGATACAGAAGATGTTTACTTCAGGGAAAGCTGAGTGAATACTATATGGGACACACTACTATTTTTGCAGCCTTTTCTGTAACTTTAAAATTATTTCAAAACAAAAAATTTTCAAAGTCCCTGTCATGTCATATCCACACTTTTCCCATGAAAGGCTGATGAAGGCCATAGAGTCAGAGACCGAGGCCCCGTGAAGTACGTCCTTCTCCTCTCCTTTCTGGACTATTCCAACAGTCATGGAACTCACCTCCATGCCTCCTTTCTCTCCCCAGCTCTGCAGCCTGCGCAATCCATTCCCAGTACAGGGCTGGCATTCCTGCTGTGATACTTAGAACCCACAGGGGCCCCACTGCCTGGTAGATCAACCCACACTCTTTACAATGGCGCACAAGGCCCTGCATGGCCCAGCCCAAGCTCACCTCTCCACCCCCAACTTCTGCCCCTTCTGGACATTCACCCTCCTCTCCAACCCCACGGAGACCCTCTGACACATTTTCAAAGATCCATATCTATCCCCTCTCCTGGAATCCACCTTCACTGCTCTGACTACCTGGAAGGCCTCTGTCCAACTCCCTCCTGCTGAGCCTTCTGGTGAATTTCTGTTTCCTTAGAGCCCCAGCCTAAATATCACTTCCCCTTCAATGCTCTGCACTTTTATTTAAAAAATCTATTATAGTTCTTATTATTAATATTGTGATTCATCTACTCTTCCATGGTCAGGAATTGTGCTTGGTTCTTGGGTAACAAAGACAAAGGGCAGAGCCTCTGCCTCCAAGGAGCTCCTGGGTGGGTGAGGCTGGAGGGGAAGCCCGTGGTCATAGTACAGTGTGACCCATGGCATGAGAGGGGCAGCACAGAGCAGTTCCTAAGCGGGAAGGCTCTCAGGGGATTATTATCCCTGAGTTGGGTCTTGAAGGATGAATGAGGATTCCCAGTCCTCTTTCCACATGCAGGTCTCTTCCACATCTCACTGCTCTCCTTCCTCGTCTGCTCACACGCTGTCTGATCCATCTGGTTCAATGACCTGTTCAAGTTAGTTCAACAACTTTCCCATACAGTCTTCGATGAAAAGCATGAACATTAATGACAAAAGCTAACCCATTCATGCTTAAATATGCATGGTGTCCTCTTCACCTATGCCATGGGGAAAGCCACCTTACCATGTGAGGGCTTTGTGTTTCCTGGTCCCACCGTCCATGTGGGGGCCACAACCCATACCCCTAGGCCAGCAGGGGCACTGGGCACAGGGTGGTCCTCTTAGCAGCCCCCTGCACCCTGCCACCTTCCTCACTTCTGATTATTCTTCTTGCCCACCCCACCCTCTTCCTCCATGTGCCACGGTCAGATGGCTCCCGCACTCGATTGCAGTCATGGCAAAGGGGAAGGTGGAGGCCAGGAGGGAGAGGCTCCTGTCACCAAGGCTGAGCCCAGAGGGGCCAGCAGGGTCCATCTCCTCCCCAGCCTTCAGCAGGCAGGGAGGGGGCTTGGGCAGGGTGGTCTGTTCCCCACCGTGAGCCAGGAGGTCCAGATATCTCTGCCCCTGAATCCAGGGCCAGCACCTCCACCCCCAGGTCTTCCAGGCCAACTTCTAGGGAGTAAGGCTGCTTGGCTCCCACATTCCTGGAGCCCAAGGGGAATTTCTGCCCTAAGAGGCCTCTATAAACCCATCCCCAACCTGGGCACGAAGTTCAGGGAAGAGGGAAAGCAGGAAACACAATGAGCCAGGTCCCTGGGTGGGGTCTCCATAGGGTTTGCCAGTCCTGAAGTCTCTCTGTAATGACCAGTTTGTGAAAACAAGCTGTAGTGAGGGAACCCAGCGTGAAGGTGTGTCTGCAGGCCCCTGTCAACCTCCCTCATGTCAGTCCCTTCCAGAAGCCGCACACAGGGAGAACAGATGCGGACCCCTTCCCTGTGCCCCAGCACCCCACAGACAGAAGCCACCACCTCTGATGAGGAAAAACACATCTATTAGGAAGCATTGCATGTCTTGGTAGGAAGAAGCTATTAGTATATAGGGGATGTGCTTATATGAGACAAAACAGGTTTTCTCTGCACATCCCCAGTTTTTTCTAGGAGAAAACTTTTCCCACCAGGGAAGGCGTAAGAAGCATGATCTGGTCGACCAGACAAGCATGTTGGCTAATAGTGAAAGTGGTCCGAGGCTCTTGCCACCCTTGGCCTATGCTGGCAGGGACTGGCTGAGGCCACAGGCTTCCTGGGCTGGGAGGCCCTGCTGTCCCTGTCTTGGACCCACTTGTTCTTGACGGGATGGCTGTGGCATGTGGGGGTGGCGTGGTGACTGCAGGCCTTATCTCTCATTTCTCCTTTGTTCTGGGTGGGAGCAGCCCCTGGGGTAGCAGGAACGCCCATCCACTGGGGCCTGGAGATCCTTTATAGGATAATTGAACTCAGAGGGACCATGTCCTTTCCGAAGCCCCGATTCGTCCACTAGGATCTGTCCAACAAGTTTAACGATTGCTCGGACTTCGGGAGCACTGCTGGACAGTCTTCTTGGGGTTGGCCCCGGGCTCCGGGCTTCAGCAGATGCAGGCTTGCCTTTCTGCAGGGGATCTTCCTTTCCTCTGCCTTTTTCACTGGAGTCAAGACCCTGCAGGCCATGACCGATCATTTTCCTGGGGTGGCTTTCCCCAGGTGCCTGTCCCTTCTCTGCCAGGAACTGAGAGTATTTGCTCCCAAGGGTTTTTCCTATTTCCCTGACCTGGGCAGGGTGGCTCATCCCACTGGCTTGGAAGGTCCTTGGTCCTGCAGACCTTTCTTTCTGCTCCCTTGGTTTAGGCATCCTACAGAGCTCTCTCTTGACGGTAGGGCCAAGCATCTTGCCGTGACTCTTCCACAGGGCCTCGCCTTTTGGGCTCCTGGGTTCCTGCTGCCCCCCGCTGCTGCCTTCCTTCCATGCGGGATCACGGCCCTGAGAAGCTGACATGTCCTTACTGCACATTCTCTGGGAATCAGACAGAGGGGCCTGGGAAGACAACATGTCTGTAGCGGGGAGAATGTTGGTGTGAGGGCCTCGAAAGCAAAGGCCGGTGGCACAGTCTTGGGGGAGGACACCAGTGGCAGGGCCTTGAAGCTGTTTCTCTGTCTCTGCTTCCACTTTGAACTCAAATTTACTCACAACCTTTGCTTTCAGGTGTAGCTTTCCTGGATCCTGGGTACCAGAAATTCTAGAGAGTGGGGAGGTTTTGCTGGTTTCCAGAAATCCTGAACTGAGATTCACATTAGCAGTCTGGGAGTTTGCCATCATACTGGCTCCAAAGGTGACTTGCCAAGCAGGGGTCTTCTCCTCCTCAGCCTCCACTGGCTCCACGGTTTCCTTGGCCCCTGAAGACAGGGACCTTCCTCTGAGCTCCAGCATTGCTGTGCTACTGCAGGGGTCTCCTGAGGCCATGCTCTCCTTCTCCTCCCATGGCTCATGCCTGGCCATTGCTGGACTTGGACTAAGCTCTGGGTGGCCTCTTGTGGTCCCCAAGACAGTAGTGCTCTGCCGGGTTCTGCTCTCAAGGCTGCACGTGAGGGACTGAGAAGGCCACCTGCCCTCCTGTCCAGTCGGAGGGGCCTCTGAGTGCTCATGGTTTTCCCCAGACTGGGTCCCTCTCAGGTCCCTCTGGACGTCCTCATTCACAGGTGAGGGAGCAGAGAGAAAACCAGTCGGGGTGAGGACTGACTTTTTTGTTGTTATCACCTTCTCTCCTGGGCCTTTCCAACGACGTTCTCCCAGGAAATTGGCAACCTCAGCAATGGAATCACCCCCAAATTCACCAATCTCCCAGGAGGGAAGGGTGGAATGTGCAAAAGGTGGAGGTTGAGCCTCAAGATTTATGGGCTCCAGGGACTGGAGGTTTGAATCCCACCTCTGCCTCACCTGAAACCTTTTAATATGTGCTTCTAGCATCTGTTGAGTGCATGGATCAAGGAAGAAAAGCTCCTGGGAGGTGTTCACATGGCATTTCTGACCCCTCCGGGATGCTAGATTTCTGGGCTTTTTGTGGGTGTCAGACTCGGGAATAGCACGCCTGGCAGTATGCCAGGACTGACGTGCTTGCACAGGGATCATGCCCGTATTGATCTCCCCCAGCTTCCGGTCCAAATGGAGATTCAGGAATTTTTCAACATGCTGCTTCTCTCGGCCCCTGAGTAGGTAATTTCCTGATTGATACTTCTGGAACCTAATCCAGTCACTATCTGACTCCTCCTCATTGTCCTCTAGAACCTTCACTGAGATGTTTCTTGAACCTGTGCATGGACCTTCTGGGCCCCTCTCCAGATCTTGCCCTAGGTCCCCGCTTGGGTGCTTGTCTTCTTTGACCCTCCTGGGGCCCTTCCAAAAGAATCTTTCAGAGTACCTGGACCCCATCTTCCGTACATTCTTGCTGCTTTCACCTGCTGCAAACACAGGAGGCTGGAGGTGAGGCCGGAAGTGACCCCTCCCTGGGAATTCACCCTGAGGTTCCATCAGTTCCCCAGATGCTTGGGCTCTCCAAGGAGGGCCTGACTGGTGTTCACCTGGGACAAAACTCCTCTGAGTATATTGCTTCTGCTGCTCCTGGTGGTCAGGGCTGATGAAAGCTCCAGGAAGGGTGGAGGCTGACTTGTGGCTCTGGGAGGCCTGGCTGTCCTGGGGAAGGGCAGAAGTGGGTTGGCTAAAGACTTCCTGAGCATTTTTGAGCAGAGAGGGTAAAGTCTTCCATCTCAGTCCCTTCTGCAAGGGCCATTCCAGATGTTCACTTTCAGTTGGGATGAGGAATTCTGCTTTCCTCTGGGATGTAGGATATGTTGTTCTATAGCCTCCTGTAAGATCCCCTTTACCACGGGGTGGACAGAAGTATGGTATGTCTGGGGGAGAGTGTGGGAGATGGGCCTGGGCATGGACCTCATCCAGAGGTGGGGCCTGGGGCTGGGGCTGGGGCAAGGTTTGAGTCAAAGGCTGGGGCTGGGCCACGTGGTGGGGCCAGGGCTGGGCCTGGGGAGCCTGTGAAGGTGCTTCAGCCCAAGTGCGAACTGAATTGAATGAAACAGAGAGATGTGTTTTTGAGGAAGACTTCCTAGAGACCCAGGCAGCAGCCACCAGGGACTCGCTGTGCAGAGAGGGGAGGCCCCAGAACAGCTGGCTGCATTTTTGCTGTAAATTGCCCCCCACGGCCTTTGGATAGGGGAGCTGCTGAGGACCAGGCAGCTGCTCTGCTTTGTCTCTCGTATTCCAGAAGGGGTGTGGGGTTGTGGTGTCCTGCTCCGCAGTTGGTGATTTTAACATATTCCCCAGAGAACCCTGGGGGTAGTCTGGGCTCATTTGTTTCAGAAATGACCCTTCCTTTTCTTTCTCCTTCCACAGCTTCAGCTCTGCTCTCTTGGTGATGAGCATCTCCAGGAGCTTCCTGACACTGGGGTGGAGGAAAGGAGGGCCACCAGCCTCCGTCTGCCTGAGTGTGGGGTCTCCCCAGAATGAAGCCTCTGGTGGATGGTGGAGAAGTGGCTCCTGCTGGGATTTTCTGTGGTATGAGATGGCGAGGAACAGGGCCTTGGCAGTTGCCCACCACCAGGAGAGGAACAAAATGATGCATTCAAGGCCTGAAGTGGCCAAAACAGGAGGTGCCAAACAAGAGTAACCTGGAGGTGAGCTGTCTGGGACAGTGCCCAGGGGGATGCTCTTCAAGTCAGACTGGTCTCCTTGAGGTTCTACTGACAGGGTGGAGGCCAGAAGCAGAGGGTCCTTGGCCATGGGAGCTGGGGAAGCCAATGGGGATGAGGTGGTGGGGGAAGCATCTTCCACATGCTCCCCACGAGGCTGGTGGGCTCTGGCAGGCGCTGATGTGCACACCTCCCCCAGGGGGTCTGGACATGAGAGCTGTTGAAAGCCCCCATTGTCAGGGAGCTTCCCCAGGTGGCTGCAGGAGACAAGGAGCACAAGCTGCAGCAGGGGCAGGTGGGACCTGGGGGTGGGACAGGGGTGGCACTTGCTGCCCATGGCCCCGCCACTGCCCCCACTCTGACTTCTCAGAACTCTGCCCCTCCCAGGCCCCAGGGCTCTAGTCACATCCCATCACCTGCCCTGGTCTCTCCCTCCCAGGTCAGCCCAGGCCCTGGTAGGAAACAGGATATGAGAGAAGGGGAGAGTCCCTCACCTCTGCAGAAGTGAAGTCAGGTCTCGAGCCCCCTTCAGTTCCCTCAGGCAATCTCTACAAGCTGGAAATCAGGAGCCAGGTTAGTGGGGAAGGGAGGGGCCTGGGGATCTTACAGGAGGCTGAGTGTCCATCCAGCACAGACCATGGGGGATTAGACCCTGGAGCCCGTACATCGATGTCCATGGCCATATGACCCCAGCAATGACAGCAGGAAGCTCTTTGGGCAGGACTTCATCATGTACACAATGCTCCCACATCCATCCCCCAGGGTCCTCACACCTCCTTGTTGGCGGAGAAAACAGGGGTCGCCTCAAAGAGGAACCAGCCTTAGCCAGGCTAAGCAGCTGTCCACAGTTGGGCCTGGAGGCCCCACCTCCACATCCAGGCCCCTACTGGGCAGCACTCATTCCCTGCCCGCCTGGCCTCATACCCAGCATGGGATCTGAGAAGACTCCTGGGTTCTGATTTCCTTCCCAGGAGCCCACCTCAGCCTCTGCAGCTGACTTCCTGGGAGACTTGTCCCTCAGGAACAGCGAGGCTAAGTTCCCCCTGGAGGCTCCAGGTGGAGTGGCAGAGCCTTACCTTTCAGAGCGCAGCAGTTCTTCCTGCTCCTGGGCCTCCCCCTCTTCCCCACTGGATGCTGAGAGACAAGAAAGATCGAGAGGCTGGGACCAGTCCTCACTCACCTCCCCCTATAGAAGCTGCACACGTTCAGTGCTCATGGAGCACATGACCTTCTGCATCTAGCTAATGAACCTATGTTTTTTTTCTTACCTTTTACTCATTTTTATTTTTTATTTATTTATTTTTTTATTTCAGCATATTATGGAGGTACAGATGTTTAGGTTACATATGTTGGCCTTGCCCCACCCCCCCTTTTACTCATTTTTAAAGTGGATAAAATTATTTTCTATTTTCCTTCTTTGAAGAATGCAAAGAAGGATTTTTTTATGAGAGATCCACCATGGGTGTCTTCCATAATTGTTCCTCTGGTGAACTAAAATAAAATTCTAAGCCCCACAGTTGATTGAAAAGACCCCCTCTTGGCCATGGGGACCCCAGAAAAACCTTAAAACTGAGTTGACCCGCCATGAAAAGGAGGTCAGACTGGCCTAGTCATGTCCCTCCCTCTTGGAGTTACTCATTGTAACAATAAGATCATAAATCATTAACAGGACCTAAGGCCATGCAAGACAAAGGTGAAACCACACCTGCAGGCCATCAGTTTACTTAACAGATCACTTGAGTCCAGTATATGTCCTGTGGCTTATCTCCAATTAACGGACTTATTTTAACTTAAAACGCCCAAGCCTTTACACGAATCTTCATTTCTTTAACCAATTATAAATCAAAGACTCTTTGAACCGATCTGTAACCTATAAGCTCTCACTTTGGGATGCCCTGCCTTTTTGGGCCAAACCAACATACACCTTCCATGTGTTTATGATTTTATGTATAATTCCTGTCTTCATGAATACATAAAACCAAACTGTAACCCAGCCTCCTTGGGCACATTTTCTCAGGACCTCTCAAGGCCATGTGTTCTGGGCCATGGTTACATACAATCTACTCAGCATAAACCTCTTTCAATTATTTTACAGAGTTTGGGTTTCTTTCCCCTTAACACTTTGCTGGAGAAGCTGACTCAGACCTATAGGCACCTCTGAGCTGTCAGGCAGGATTCTGCTTCCCGAGGAGGCCAGAGGCCACTCCCCACCCACAGGAGGTTCTCAGGGGCTCCTCACAGCCCTCAGATCACCCAACACAGAGGAAAGGCTGGGCCACAGAAATGCAACTGTTGACTGATGAACCAGGGCTCAGGGCCATCCTCCCATGGAGAACTCAACTCTCTCATAACCCCATCATCAGCCCCGGAGCCCCAGCATTTGATTTAGCCTTGAAGCCTCCTGTGAACCCACACAGGTGGTCTGAGAACTTTGGATAGAAATCCCATGCCACTCTAAACACCACCAGCCCCCCGCCCTGCCTCTGGGCCTAGAAGGATCAGGAGATTCCCATCTCAGGACTTTCTACTTGATTTGGAAAAGTGGAAATAATTATAGATAAGAGAATCATTCCCTGCTGGGTCTGGGCAGAGGGTTCCTTACCTTCCTGGTGTTTCTTTTTTGCCCAGGTGGTGGTGAGGGTGGATCACTCTGGAGGCAGGGGAGTAAGAGGAGGAAGAGCCCCAGTCCACACAGAAGGCCCAGGATAATATCGATCACCCAGGCAGTGGAGCTGGAGCTCAGCCATGTGGCACTAATGCTTTTCAGAAGAGAGAGATGGTTCCCCATCTTCCGAATTGCGCTGCTGCCCTCAAGCAGCTGAGCCTTGGGCATTTCCTTTGGGCCTATTGACTAGGGCCCAGGCCTGCATCACAGAGCTGTGGCCTCCTCATCACAAAGGGCTCCTGAGGGTGGGGGAAGGGCGATGAGAAGAGGAGGCTGAACCCCAGCCCTCCCCCACCACCCAGCCCTGCAGATCCCTCCACCCTCTGGGCTTCCAGATCCCTCTTTCGCACTCCACCTGCTCTACCTGTCAGAGATGGACCTGATTCAATTTTCTTTTCTTTCCCCCTGGAACTCAGGTATTACCTGGTTCCTTTTATCCCCTGGAGGTGCTGGCTTGAGCCCACCAATTTCATAGCCTTTGAAAGTCTGAAATTCTCCCAGGAATTGTGCTTATTTTCTAGGGATTTTTACTCTCAAAATCTCCTCTCTAATAATTTTCCCACATAAGTTTTCTATTTTCATCAATTTAGACTTAGAACTTAGTTTATACTTATTTAATTTTGTGAAATTTGAGTATTTTAGTTATTATTGTTTATATTAATCTTTGCTATCTTCACTCATGGTGTGACACAAAAATTCAACCTAATGATTTGTTAGTTAAAATTGACAAAACTAAGTAAGTATAATAAAAATACAAATGATTAAACTTCCGAATTATTTTTTTTAGTAACAATTCTGAGTTATAAAGGTTGCACAAAGACTTATGGAACTTGCTGTAATACACACACACACATGCACACACACACACACTTGACAAACTAATTCATTATTTTTAAATCCAAGGCTTCAATAGTTCCTCATTTTCTTTACATCTTCCATAATTTGTCTTGATCCTGATTTTTTTACTCTGCCCAAAATACAGTCCCCACTCTCCAGAGCTTTGGAACATGTGTGCCCCACACTTAGCCAGGAATAGGTTATGGTGAGCTGAAGTACTAATCCTTAGCAAGGAGAGTGGGGCTGTGGAGCAAAAGCCTGTGTTTGAGTCTAGTCTTAAGCAGCCTCTTGTGATTTCTCTGCTGTCTTCTATACATTTTCTTTCCTTCAGAGTATCCTTCATGTCAAAGGAAAAGAATCCAAACTCTGTAAAATAATGTAAAGAGGTTTATTATGAGCTAAGTATGTGTGACCATGGCCAACAGCCACACCCAAGAAGCCTTGGGCAAGTGATCTCACCATGGTTGGGTTACAGTTTGGTTTTATACATTTCAGGGAGACAGGAATTACACATAAAGTCATAAATCAGTACATGGAAGGCTATTAAAGTTTTAGGGGAGTCAAAAGTTATATGTGGATCTTCAACTGTGCACTGGTACCCCTCACTCCTTCAACAGGGCATTGGCACCCCTCACCTCCACATAGCTCAAGGGTGAACTGTACTTTTAATTCTACAAATCATATACTTCTTGCCAGATCAATTTTGTATTTGTCTTAGTCTGTTTATGTTGCTATGACAAAATACCTGAGACTGGGTAATTTATAAACAACAAAAATTTATTTCTCATAGTTCTGGATGCTGAGAAGTCCAAGAAAGGCTGGTGTCTGGTGAGGGTCCAGTCTCTGTTTCTGAGTTGGTGCCTGGTTGCTGTGTCCTCACATGGAGGAAGGCAGAGTGGCAAGGGGGCCTAGCTAGTTCCGTCCAGCCCTTTTATAAGGACACTTAATCTCATTCATGAGGGCAGAACCCTCATGACTTAATCACCTCCCCAAGGGTGATGATTAATACTGTTGCATTGGGGATTAACTTTCAATATGAATTTTGGAGGGAACACAAACCACGACAATATTTAATGCCATAAATTCCCCTATGAAGACAGCAGTAGCTGCAACTCAGCCATAGTGATATGTAGTATTAATTTTTTATCATTCGGTTGAAATATTTTCTAATTTCCATTGAGACTTCTTTGTCCCATTGATTATTTAGAAATGTATTTCTTAATTTTCAAATAATGAGGATTTTAAGTTATATTTCTGTCATTTATTTTTAGTTTAATTGCATTGTGGAGAGAGAACATGTTTTATATGAATTCAGTTATTTGAAATCTATAGAGACTTGCCTTATTACCCAGCAAATTATCAGGGTTTATATGTTTTGTGTGTGCTTGAAAAAATATATATATTCTGCAGTTTGGGGATATAGTGTTCCATGTGTCAATTTTGCTAATCATATTTTTCAAGTCTATATTCAAACTGATTTTTTTGTTTTATCAGTTCTGAGAGATGTGTTAGATGATGGAGGGAGTTTCTGGAGACCAAGAATGTCTCAAAAGAAAGAGTATTGGGGTGTGAGAGACTGGGCTGGGGGGAAGACTAAGGAACAAAGATGGAGCAGAAGCAGAACAAAAAGCCCCATTCAGCAGGGCTGGGGAGGGGCGAAGGAGGCAGTGAGGAGGGCCATGGATTGGATGAGAGGCTTGGAAGGCAACCGTGTAGCGGGATGAGGTAGACAATCAGCATACGATCTGCATCCTCCACGCTGTCCCTGTGGCACCTGGTGACAGCGGTGGTTCTCTTACCCATTCCACTCCTCTCCCTCAATCAAAAACAAATCAAGTCAATGGGAGAGTGACAGTCCCTGCCCTTTGTTGACCACTTGGAGCTGGGGCCAAAGAGAGTCTGGGAGGTCAGCCGGCCTTCCGGGCATCAGGTTCTAAAGGACAAGGCACAAGGGTTGGGCTACACGGCAAGCCCAGGACACAGCAACAGCAGCTGGAAATGTGCCTCCTGATCTAATCAGGACAAATGCTCTCATATTGAGCTCAGACAGCACATGTCTCAGGTTCTTTAAGTGTTCTTGAAGTGGGGTGGGGTGTGCAGGTTGTGGCAGCCCCTGGCTTTTGTGTGCCAAGCTAACACCCATTATAGAGCTTTACCTTCCCTGTGCTCCTTCCCAGAGGCAGCCAGGTCAGGACGGTATTCCCATTTCATAGTCACCAAAGCTGGAATTCAGGTAAGTAAAGTACCTTGCTCCAGGTTACCCAGACTCTTTGCAGGCAAAGCTGAGGTCAGAAGCCAGGCCTCATGGCCCCTAATCAATAAGGCCTGCTATACTACAGCGTGGCTGGAAGGCTCCCCTCCCTAGGGTGGGGTATCATTCTTGCTCTCTCCCTCCCAGTTATAGCCAGGTACTTTGATACCACGTGGGAAACTATCCTGAGCCTGCCGAGGAGGACCCAGGAGGAGGAGGATATGTTGGTGCAGTGTCAGGGCGAGGGTCAGGGGGGTCTGGGTAAGCTCCGTGGGAATCAGGGAGAGAGCAAAGAAGGGCAGGAAAAGACGGGGTCCTTGAATGTGGATCACAGAAGCCAGGGAAGGGGTGGGAGGTGGCAGGGAGCAGGCCAGGGTGTGAGCAGATGCTCTGTTCCATTGTCTGGTTTGGGGCCAGGACTAAACTTGATCGGGATGCTGTGTGTGTTGACAGCCTCACCAATTTCCTTGCCCTTCTGAGTGGACCAGGTGCCGTCAGAGGGAGGATAGTTGGGGAGATGGTGAATGGGCAGTGTTGCCAGCACAGGACCCCAGAGACCCTCTTAGGGTCAAGTGGGAGAACTGTGTGCACATGTCTATGTGTCTGTTTCCTCTGTGGGAAGGAAAAGGTGATGGGCAGCTCCAACTCCCTGCTCCCCCACAGTGCTCAGTGGACTGGCCACCAGTGCCCAGGATCTCCTGGATATGGCCTCTCCAGGGGACCAAGTGATGAGCAAAACCTCCAACCAAGTGGCCATCAAGGCCCCCTACACCCTCCTGCTTCTCTTCAACCATAGGTCCCTGGTGAGCAAAAGCAAGGTGGGAGTGGGAGGTAGCTGGGGTTCGGTGGGCGGGCTGAAGGGGAGAGGCTGGAGCCAAAGGTGGGGAGGGGTAGTGTCTGTCCACTTGCTTGTGAAAGGCTGACTCACTGGGCTATTCCAGGGTAGCAGGGCGACCCTGTTCAGCTACCTCTTCCCCTTGTCCAGAAAAGGGTACAGTCAGAAAACATTCCACTGTCCATTCACTTATTCATTAATTATGCAGTTCTGTCATTTGCATTTACTGGGCAGCCTCTACCTGCCAGGCACCGTGCTAGGCCCTGGAGATACCAAGATGAATGGTGAGCTGAGGCAAACTCATTCTGTCTCCTTGTACACAGGTGGCAGAGAAAGCTCTGAAGACCACCGGCCACCCCTTCTTCCTTCTACCATTATCCAAACTCAAGAAGCAGATGAACCGGTTAACCCAATGGGTAATGACTTTGACATTGACAAAAGTGAAGCCTTTCTACATTTCCAAGGTGATGGGGTGAGGATGAGCAGAAAATGTACCTAGTTCACGCATTCCGTATTTATTGAGTAGTTCATGCTGAAGCATGTGTTCATAATTAAGGTTTTACTGCAACTCAGCCATGCCTATTCATTTACATATAGTTTGCATATTGTCTGAGGCTGCCTCCGAGCTACAACAGCACAGTGGAGTAGCTGCCACAGAAACCCTATGGCTGGCAAAGCCTAAAATATTTCCTATGTGGCCCTTCACACAGAAAGTTTGCTGACCCCTGAGTGAATGCATCCTGCATTTACTGAGTGGCTACTGTAAACAGGGCTGGGGAAGTGGAGATGGATAAGCCATTGTGCTTGTCTCTGCTTTCTAGCTATGGGGAAGAGGGAAGTAGAAGAAGCAGATAAACTGTGATTATGAATAGTTCTGCCTACAGGAATTTAAGGAAGCTTCTCAGAAGGTGTGACATTTGAATTGCACCTTGAAGAATGAGGGAGACAGCATAGACCAATAACAAGTGAGGAGGTTGAATCAGTACTAAAAAGTCCCCCATGAAAGAAAAGCCCAGGACCTGCTGCCTTCACGGCTGAATTCTACCAAGCATTTAAAGAACTAATAGCAATACTTCTCAAACTCTTTCCAAAAAAAAAAAAAAATGAATAAAATTGAAGAAACTCATTTTATGAGGCCAGCATTACCTTTATGCAAAAACCAGACAAGGACACTACAAGAAAAGCAAATTATAGGCCAATATCCCTGATGAACATACATGCAAAAATTCTCTACAAAATACAGCCAACCAAATTCAACTGCACATTAAAAGTATCATTTACCATGATCAGGAAACTTAGAAATGTTTTCTTGAGGCACATCTGATGACCAGGCCCATGCTGGGACAGGGCCTGACCCTTAGTGCTCTCTCCAGGCCTTCCTGGCAGAACCACAGCTGTGCCTCCTCCCTTTGACGGGGACTTGAAAACGTTTCTGGGAGGCACACTGATGGTCAGGGCCTTTACAAAGCCATGACTGTGTCTACTTCACCCTCCCCTGCCTCCCAGTCTGCCCTAGGCCAGTCCCTGCCCACAGAGTGGACTTGGGAACACTTGGGTAGATTTTCCAAAGACCATGGCCTTACGTGGGACAGTAGCAGGACCCAGACCCTGATCCCCAGGCCTCCCAGCACCTGAAGGGAGATTGAGAAATGTTTTAGGGAGGCACTTTTCTACTTTGGAGTGGTGTACTGATGCAGATTAACAGGGAGGCCCGAGGAGTACAACAATTCCAGCCTCAGTACCACTTGGGGACTAGAAGTGGCCTCTAAAGAGCAAGGACTTAGGCTGTGGCTTGTCCCAGTGACACTGATC
>RJWJ010034749.1:0-17101 GCA_004363605.1 Indri indri | reverse complement strand
AGTATTTTAAATTACTTGCTACAAGAAGAAAGATAAAAATGCAGCTGTACCTAAAGAGGGTGGAGAATCAAAATCCTTTTTTGTTAAAGGCTAACAATATGAAATAAAACTTATGAGACATGCATCAGTAGCAAAGTATATTGTAATAGACACGAAGAATCCAATATTGCTTCATCCAATATTAAGCTGTAGTGTTTCAACCATTGTGTCAAGATTCAAGATTATACCATAATATATTAAACTTGCTCCATAGGTATTCTTGGCAGAGGCTGGCATGAAACAGACAGTAAAAGCATTTTCAGAATTGCAATGATGTTTGTTAAGCACTCTTAGACCCATCATAGGGTATTTTTCTTTTCTAAATCATACAGTGCAGTTGGCTGAATCAGTACATTTAAAATGAGAAAGAAATAGACAGTGATTTGCTACAGCTGCTCTCATCAACCTGATATATTCAATATGGGTGTGGTATTAGTGGGCCAGATCAACAAGAAAACAATGGGGGTGTTAATTCCTTAATTATTATACAAAAAATACATAGACAAAAAAATGGTCTTTCAAAAGATAGGTTTGGCCTTATGTCATAAAATTGTAAGAAGACTGAGTAACTTTCTAATCAATTGTTTGCCATGTTAGCTGTTTCAGGCTTATGCTACCTACATTACTTTTAATGTAAAAGCTTTAGAAATCTTGGTGCTATATTCAGTGGTTGTGTTGAATGAGTCTTCCCATTTGTTGGAGAGGAAGCTTCAGTAAAAGTTAAATCAGACTGGATCTACGAAATTATCTGAAGAATCTAGCAAAGCTAACACACACACACACACACACACACACACACACACACACACACACGTGCACAGTAGAGCTGCAAGATACCAGCTGCTAAATGAGGTACAGTGCTGATACTGTTCTTTTAACTTGTTAGTAATACCCATGTGCTAAAATGACTAATTAGTTATGTTGTAAATCCAAGAATCCACAGAAAGTCTTTTCGCAGTGAAAAATGATATTGGAAAGTTATAGCCCATTTGCTCTAAAGTGGAGTTGTTGATGGTCCATCGAGTTTAAATGAATCTTCCAAAGTCTCACAGCTAGTTAGGAACAGTCCTTTTACTGAAACTCAGCTCCCCTAACTCCCTACGTAATATCATTTAATTTACAATATAACATTATCTCCCCTGATTTATGAGACAAATGGATTTGTTTGAAATCTTCTTCTCTTGAAGATAGCTTCATACTTTTATTTTGAATCCTCATAATTTCCTCAAGTATTGTGGAGACTAAAATTTATTTACAAGAAAAAGTAATATGCCTTGCAATAAAAAATTCTAAAATGTGGGGATGTTTACATTATTTCATGAAGAAATATTGATGAAATAATTATACACTGAAGGTGGGGAGATAATATAATATATTCTTTTAAGTATATGGAAGATATTGGGTTGAAAACCAGAATTTCAAAAAATTCCCTTTGAGTAACCACTCTTATGTAATTAGATTCCTAACTACATGGGCTTATGTAAAAATTACATGAGGATGAAAGTTTTATAAATGCTTCCTTTCCAGAGCAATGTATTTCCAAGTCTATAAAGACTGCACACAATCTCTGTTCATCATGGTTTCTCAACTTTAACTTTGCTTGTTTTAGCTTTATCATCTTTTCTTGCTATTCAATTAAAGAAAATCTAAAAATGTCGGTGAAATGTTCTGAAGTTTTATGTCTTCTATATCATGTTGCTCCCATTTTGTTCATGCATTTTTCCAAAATGCACATAGATTGAGGAACCTATGGCAGCAGAGCATGATGGTTAAGACAGTGACTTTGACATCAGATTGCCTGACTTTAAGCTCTGACTTCACTATTTTCCCAGATGGCCATTTGAGGCAAGACATAAAATAACACCATTATGTTACTTTATATTTAAAAGATGGATGATATTGCCTAGTCATATATTGTGAGGGTGGTATAAGAAAATATTTATTTATAGCACTTGAAACAATGTTTTGCTCATAGAATTATTTAGTAAATTAGCTATGGTCAGCATGAAATCAGAGAAAGTTCTCCTACCTTCCATTTGCAAATTCATTAAGTCATATGATATATCTTCTAATAAAGACCAGGATATAATAATGATGATGATGATGATGATGATTATGATAATAATGACAAGGACAGAACAAAGAGAATAAAAAGATGGAAGGAGAGAGTGCGTTGAGGCTTTTTAAAAAGCTGACCCTCACAGGATTAAGAATCATCACATCATCCCTTTTATGTGTGTATTTCTATTTCCATTTTACAAATGAGGACATTCAAACCTAGAGAGTGTAGTGGTTTTAAAATATGTCTACAAGTTCTTTGATACTCCTTTCTTCCAGAGGTGGAATTTAATTTTCCTTCTCTTGAATTTGAGTTGAACTTATTGACTGTCTTCTAATAAACAAAATATGATGGAAGAGATGGAGTATCACTTCCAAGACTAGGTCAGAATAGAAATTGTGGCTTCTTCCTTGCTCTCCTTAGGATTCCTCACTGAGGGGAAGCCAACAGCCATACCGTGAGGATACTTAAGCAACCTTAGGGAGTGGAATATATAGCAAGGAAATGAGACCTCTTGCCAAGGGAAACTTAGACCTCTTGCCATATTGATTGCATTTTGATTGCCTCTTTTTGAGAGTCTCTGAGTCAAAACCTCCCAGCTAAGCCACTCTAACATTTATGACAGAAAGAACAAGAAAATAATAAATATTTTTTACTCACTAATCTCTTTGTTGTTTTGGTGGGGTTTCTTTGTTGCATTTGTTGTGCAGCAATAGATAACTAATATACAGAGTCGATATAATTTGCCTATGTTACTAGCTACTGAGTTGTGAAAGAATGATTTTAAACCAGGAACATTTAAACCCCAAAGTCCATGACTTTTCCAAAACAACAGGCCCAGGAGCTAGACATCTCTAGGGTAGGCTATTGTGAAAAATCGCCTAACTAGTATTCAAACCGGCAAACACCAGACCTGTTCCAAGCCATCTTCCACATAGCTTTGGAAGATGGCATTCAAAAATCCAAGTTGGATTATGTTACCTCCCCAATTAAAATCTTCTGAATGTAGATTATGTTTCATCATCAGCAACAACAAAATAATTAACAAGAAAGTGCAAAAACATTTCCCTATTGCTTTTAGCATTTACTCTCAATCTTTTCTGTTAGTGTTGTGTGTTTTATTCTTGTCATTTTATTAATAATTTACTTGTTTGTTCCTGAGGAAAAATATCCTCAAACTTTTATCTCCATGGGCTTGAACTGTAGCCATACTTTTTACCTTTTGGGAAAATATATATAATTCTAGACCATCTAGTCATCATCTAATCCAATCTCATAACTGATAAAAGCACACTAGTGCTTTCTACTTGTCTGAGGGGGAGGCGTGATATTAAAATGCATTAGCGTGGCGTGAAAATTGCATTATCATCTGACCCCCTGACTTTACTGTCCTGACTTAGCTTCACATCTTTTAAATTCCCTTCCCTGAACCCTCCTAGTCACTGTTTCCAAAAACTTTTTGTTCCAGTCACACAGACCTTTGTCCTTATCTTTCAAAAGGTTGCGTCCTTGCCCCTGTTGCCCTGTATTTCAGAAATACCCTCATACCTTCTTTATAATTAGTTAGATTCTATTTATCTCGCAAGATTCAGTTCGAGTGCCCTCTTCATTATCAGATATCCCTTTGCTCTCCCAGGCATATTTAATATATCTTCTCAGTACATCTTGCGTTTTTCCGTCAACTTGTTCATGATGCTGATACAGCCTATTGTTACCCTGTGTCATAATTACTATGACATAAAATGTGTGTATGTCACACATTGTGTCTGCCTCCTGCTTAAGAATTTTAGATACTTGTTCTTTACCTGTTGCAATGTCTATCCTGACACAGAGCTCTTTTTTTTTTTTTTCTTTTTGGATGAATGAACTCTCCCTCCCACTTGGGCTCACTACACTATTTTGGCAATTTTATTTTGAGTATTAAAGGAAAGCCCATCGAAGACGCTGGCAATGGCCCAGGCTTAAATTAACTGAAGAGCAAGGTAATAGATCCTTTGCACAAGCCCCACCCGCCAAAAAACCCTGAAGTTTTTCGAACGTAGTCTTTCTTAAGGTGTCATAAGGTTGGCTAAGATTGTGTTATTATAGAAATAGATACCGCTACTCAGATCTAGAGCTTGTTTGTGTGCAGGTGTGTGTGTCAGAAAAGCTTCTTATCTGTCTTGATATTACAAAAAAATAAACAGGTCTCTGTAAAACAAATCATATAAAGTAATAGAAATCTGGAAGAATACATCCAGATTCAGCTGCAAGTTGATAGTTAGAGAAAATGGTTGGCAATTACGGTGCAGGGTTATATTTGACCACCTTTTGAGCCAAATTGCCTCTGTACTTAGGAATAAAAGGACCATGGTAAATGTAAAATACTCTGTTACCAGATTGAAATAAAGCCAAAACATATTTATATGCTGAAGTTACTTAGGCATATAGATAATACCTCTGGAAATAGAGAAAATATTGTTCCTTTTACTGATAGTAACTTGGGTCCTGTTTGATTGCAAATTCAGTCCTAATTCAACCCCTTCTTCCCAGTCATCTTTATTTAGGTACAGTCATTGGTGGTTCAGCAGCAAAGGGGGAAACATAAGGATAAAATCCCTGCAGGGGGAAGAAAAAGGCACAAGGATCCTGGGTCACTCTCCAGATTACCAAACCGTAGCACCAGCCTTGCTCTGCCTACTTTTGAACTTCTTGTCACGGAGACAGAAGAGACTGTGTTGTCCAAGCATCCAGTGCCCAAGACCTCTTATACAAGGATGATCTGATTAATAACTGGTTTTAGATTAGAATTTAGAAAATCATTGCATGTACTCTGGGGTCTAGAGACTTTAGTCCTGGAGCACTTTCCTTTTGATGTGAGAATGTGTTTCCATCACAGTAAAAGAATTCAGTGACCATGCATAATGGAGAAGGTGGGTCAGATGGTTGCTTTTCATAAAGTAATAGCACCTCCATGGCTTCCAAGTGTTTGCTTTATAAACTACCCTCAGCCTGTCACTTACAATTTCTGTTTTCATTATAAATCAGCAGCAAAATGTGCCGACTGTCTGTGTTGCGGTAAAACACAGCTGTTTCCATTTGCTCTCCTATCAGTTTCATTCTCACATCATTCTGCATTGGAATTGAATTGAATCATTCATCTCTAGTACAAGAAATGTTCTGCAGCTTAGGAACAGGGAGAACTTAATCCTCAATTTCACTTCCTTTTGGGTTTCCCAATAGCCTAGAATTGGGACTTCAGTTTCCAACTCTGGCTTTTGTAATATGGAATGTGGTCATCTTTAGTGCAAATAAAACAAACGTCCAACCACATCTCACCCCCACACAAAATTAAAAGAAACTTTGCTAAGCTCTGAGTTTCAAAATGTAGTAAAATTCTTCAATTCCAGGTAATTGTAGAAGGAGTATGAGTTTCCAAGACTCTGGGGAAAAAATGTGGCTTGTAAGTGTATTGTACAAGGTAGAAAATGCAATTCAATGTGAATCGTGTTTGTGTCACTTCCAAAGAAAGACTGAATATTGTTATTTAATAACTATTGTGTTCATAGTGTTGTATATTTTTCAGGTATTGAAAACAGATTATCTCAGTGGATTTTTAAAAATTATACTGAGTTGAGCAGGCAATTATTATTAATACCTCCTATATGAGGAAAGTGAGAATTAGAAAGGTTATTAATATTAGCTCAAAGTCATATAATTGAAGTATCTGGAACATCAAACATACTTTTTTTGAGTGAATAAATAAACAAAGACATCAATTAATAAGTTTTGGAGTTGGAATTCCAGTCCACGTCCAGTGCCGCTTTTCCAAGGAGCGCAGTTTCTTACCCATGTTTGCAACACGAGTTTTTGAAGTTAGGCCGTACTCCATAAAAAGCTGGTTTGTTGTGTGAACTCTCATGTCTGTCCTGCTATTTCTTTGCCTGGTATTTGTTCTCACACTAGCAGTGCGAAGTGTTCCAGAGTTCTCAGATAAGCTCCCCCCCACAGGTATGGGGCTTGCCACTTGTTGTTCATGGATGTCCTTGATATTGCACTTGCCTGGAGGACAAAAGGGACATAGTGTCTCAAGGGTTGGCAGATAGTTGCAGATTAAAGACATGTGGCCTGAGTCAGGTCTCAGACCCACTCCCAGTGACCTGAAGTTGGGTGAAAGCTCTGGGTGCAATAGGCTTTCTTTTTCCTATGTCACTGAGCTACCAAGCTGAGGTTACATATTAAATAGATACTTAGTGAGGACTTTGATTTCGCTAACTCTTGAAATTATTAAATAATTCTGTATACAAGAATATCATAGCATTCTAACTCAGCCCCAAATCTCCTTGCTCAGAAACCTTTTTTTTTAATTCCCTCCACTTTCTTTCTCCCTGTCTGCCCTTGGCTGCTTACTCACATTATTATTTCTCATTCCGAATATGGATTGTTGTCTTTGAAATTTTTTTTCACAATAACACTTAAAAGCATATCAACAAAAGTCCAATTGCTTATTAAAGGAGCATACAAATAATAATCAACAGAAAATTCAGAGGCTCTTTTGATGAAATTAAAAATACAAAGCATTTACAAACTTGGAAGAAAGAACAACAGTTTTTGGCTTAGAGAAAATCAAAACCTCTACTTTCCTACCAATAAGTAGGCCAAATGATCCCCTCTAATACAGCAAATTAAAAGAGAAATAAATTAATTTTTTTTCCTGAAAGTTTATCATTCTTATCTTACCAAGCTAGCTACAACTACTGTTTTTCCAGGATTTTTAAAAAGTCTTTATTTTTAGGGCAGTTTTAGAATAACAGCATATTGAGCAGAAAGTTCAGAGTTCCCATATACTCCCTGGCACCACACACACACCTAGCTCCTCCACCGTCAGCACCCTGCATTGTAGTGGTATATTCATTACAATTGATGAATCCTACAC
Organism: Indri indri; assembly: GCA_004363605.1. Lineage (NCBI taxonomy): Eukaryota > Metazoa > Chordata > Mammalia > Primates > Indriidae > Indri > Indri indri. The sequence continues at coordinate 10,088 of RJWJ010034749.1, read as the reverse complement.
TGGTGCATCATTATTACTCAAAGTCCATAGTTTATATTAAGGGTTATTCTGGTGTTTTACATTAAAAGGGGTTTGATCATTTTATAATAATATGTACCTGCCTATATATCATAAAGAATAGTTTTACTGCTCCAAAAATCCTATGTTTCTCTGATTCTTCCCTCCCTACCTCCCTCCTGAATTCTGGCCACCACTAATTTTTTTTTGCTTTTTGTCAATAGTTTTGCTTTTTCTAAAATATCATATAGTTGGAATCACATAGTATGTAGCCTTTTCAAGACTGACTTTTTTTCACCTAGTAATACGCATTTAAGTTTCTTTCATGTCTTTCCATGACTTGATAACTCATTTCTTTTTAGCGCTGAATAAGTTCCATTGTCTGGGGGTACTTTGATTTATTTATCCATTCGCCTACTGAAGAACATTTTTGGTCACTTCCAAGTTTCGGCAATCATGAATAAAGCTGCTATGAACATCCATGTGCAGGTTTTTGTGGGTTTTTTAAATTCCTTTGGGTAAATGCTAAAGAGTTCAATTGCCGAACTGTATAGTATAGACATGTTTAGTTTTTTAAGAAACTGCCACACTCTCTTTAAAAGTGGTTGTACTATTTTGCATTCCCACTAGCAATGAAAGAGAATTCCTGTTGCACCTCATCCTTACTATCATTTGGTGTTGTCAGTAGCCTTAGTCTGTTTTATACCAATATAGCAAAATACCTGAGACTGGGTACTTTATAAAGAACAGAAATGTATTGTCTCATTGTCTGGAGACTGGGAAGTACAAGATCAAGGTGCTGGCAGATTCAGCTGTCTAGTGAGGGCTGCTATCTGCTTTCGATGGTGCTTCATTGCTACATCCTCAGAAGGAGGGGAATGTTGTATCCTCACATGGTGGTAGGAAGAAAGGCAAGCTAGCCAAATACTTCACGAAGCTTCTTTTAAAAAGTTCTTAATATTGTTTACGAGGAGGAAGAAGCCCTCACAGTCTAATCACCTCTTAAAGGCCCCACCTGTTAATAAAATCTTGTTGGGAACAGCTGCATTTTGTAGGGGACCCATTCAAACTGTAGCATCAGTGTTTTGAATTTTGGTTATTCTCATAGGTGTGTAGTCAATATCATTGTTGGTTTAATTTGTAATACTCCAATGATAAATGATGGGGAGTATCTTTTCATACGCTTATTTTTCATCTGCATGTCATCTTTGGTGAGATTTCGATTTAGGTCTTTTGTCTGTTTTATTATTGTTGAGTTTTAAGAATTCTTTGTATATTTTGGATAATGACTTTTTTATCTGATATGCTTTTTGCAAATATTTTCTATAAGTTTGTGGCTTGTTTTCTCATTTTCTTGACAGTGTCTTTTGCAAAGCAAAAAATTTTAATTTTAATAGAGTCAAGCTTAGCAATTATTTCTTTCATGCATGATGCATTTGGTGTTACATCTAAAAATCTATCACCATACCTAAGTCATCTATATTTTCTCCTATTATTTTCTAGTTTCATAGTTTTGCACTTTATACTTTCATCTATGATCCATTTTGAGTTAGTTTTATAAATGGTATATGATCTGTGTCTAGACATTTTTTTTTTCAGGTGGATGTCTAATTGTTGTAGTATCATCTGTTGAAAAATTGTCTTTCCCTATTGTATTATTTTTTCTCCCGTATCAAAGATAACTTAACTATGTGAGTCTATTTCTGGGCTCCCTAGTCTGTTCCACTGATCTTTTCCAGGAATTTAATGTTTATCTCATGCAATGCTAACTGCAGATATAGAAGATAGACATTATTACATTCATTTTGTAGATGAGAAAACCTAGGTTTTCCGGGGATAATTACTTTGTCCATTACCTGATCAAACTATGTTTAAATGCACTTCTGTGTTGTTCCAAAGCATCTGCTTATTCTACTAAACCAATGTAACACATATATAGAGGGATTGGGGTGGGGTACACACATGCGCACACACACACACACACACTCACACACACACACACACACAAATGATGGCTAGAATGAGTTAAACATTATTTGATCAAAAATGCAGTGGTCTTTCTTTTCTCTCTTATTATATCTTGTTCTTTCTTATGTTCTCTCTTTTCTCAATCTTCATCTGTGCCTGGATCAATGAAAAAGGAGGTTAAGAGTTTTAATGGCTATCCTAAATATTTAAATCATAAATATGGCCACATCTGAAATTGCTCCATATTTAGGGCAAACATAGTATGAGTAACTTGACATATTTACATATTGGCAGATTTTCCCACACTTTTCCTGTGCATAAGACCAAATAAGAAGATGCTGATACTCTTAAGAAATCTCAGAAAGTACAAGATCAATTATTTGCTTTTATAAAGCTCTTTATAAATCACAGTATCAAGGGAGGAAGAGAAGTTAGTTAAATGGAACCCAATTTGAAAAAAAAAAAAGCATCACATGTGCTTTTAATTCTAATCTATTTTTAAAATATTCAGTGTACATGCCATCATTTGGGGATACTGCTTGACAGATGATTCTGTCACATAATAAAAAGATTTATGTGTTTTTAGAAAGTATCCCAAGAGAAATCAGAATACTTCTTATAAGCAATGTAGATTTATCTGAAATAAGATCTAGTGGAGACCTATTAATATTTTTTTGAGATAAAATTCTTTATTTCCTTATCTTAAATTGCACAGCAATAGAGGTTTGAAGAACATGCTATTTATTTGCAAATAGTATTTTCTTCAATGTGATGGAGTATTGTGAATAGGAAAAAATGGTGCCCGTGGCTTAGAAAAAAATGTCAAAATAATAAGCTGGCTTAATTACTGATAGTCTATATTAGGTGAACTGGAGACAATCATGATTGCAAAGAAATTATTAAGTTATTAATAATGAAATGTCCAATTTCCTTAAGTACTGACTTTGGTGTTGATATTTCTGACATTTCCCTTTGACACTTTTTTAAAATTTTTATTGTGAAGGTACATCCTCAGTCTTTCAAACACATGTTTTGGCTTGTGATTATCTTTCAAATTCTTCTTTAGAACAATTTTTGTGAAACCATGGATAAGTCAAAAATCCATGTTATTTTCAAATATGAGTTCTGTTGTGGAACCAATGCAGCTCAGACAGCTCAAAATATTAATATCAGTGAAGTATTTGGGAAGGATGTGGCTAATGAATGCACAGTACTTTGATGGTTTGAAAGTTCCATTCTGGTGATTTTAATCTTGACAATAAACCACATGGGCGACCTGAGATCAAGGTGGATGATGATAAGCTGAAAGCTGTAGAGGAAGCAAATCCATCTCAACTTATGCTTGAATTAGCAGCAAGGTTTGATGTTACTGTTCCAGTAATACAGGACAATTTGAAACAAATGGGCAAGGTAAAGAAGCTGGGTAGATTGGGCACTGAATGAATTAAACAAGCATCAGAATAGAAATTGTCTTGAAGCTTGCCATTCTTTGCTGTCATGACATAAAGGCAAACCATTTCTACACCATATTGTTATGTGTGATAAAAAATGGATTCCTTTTGACAATAGAAAGAGTTTGGCACAATGGTTGGATGAAGTTGAAGTGCCAAAACACCATTCCAAACCGAATATTCATCAAAAAAAGCTAATGGTGTCTTTATGGTGGTCCAGCGCTGGTATTATCCCCTACAGCTTCATGAAACCTGGTCAATATATTATAGAGGATGTCTTCTGCAACCGATAGACAGAATGACAAAGGTACTCGTGATTAAGCAGTCATGACTGGTCAGTAGAGACAGACCAACCCTCTTGCAAGACTGTTAAGATGACAAAACTGTGTTGATATTTTAGGTGCATACTTTGATTAATTGTACTGCTTCTTGTTTGAGATATAATAAACCAAACTTTTGATTTGAAATTGGGCATTTCATATTTAATGACCTAATAAAACATTTAATAACTATTTAATTGGGAACTTTTAAATTTTTATTTTCCAGCAGATACCAAAATTAGCCTTATCTTTCTGTGTTATTTGCTGGCCTATTTTAGCATATTCAGAAACATGAGAAGTGAATCAAGGACTAAATACATAAAGGTGATTGTTGACTACTGAACTTGAATAGACTAATAATGAATATTGATTGAAGTAGTTTACTTTCTTCAAATTTTAGTCTCCCTAAGTGTGATTATAGTTTGAGAAGTGATTGTAAAATAGTGTACAAGAATATGAAGTGATTTCTCAAGTGTCTCCCACATTATATTCACTTCTTTCTGAAGTAAATAGGTACTTTTCCCTCATTCTCAATAATGAAAATAATGAAAATCCCATTTGGAATTTAAAACAATTTTAATGGACCTCTTAATATATGTAGCCATTTAATAAAAGCAAAATGATTATTCCTTTTCTTTCTCAATTCCTTCTTGTCAATGCAAAGGGGAAAAATTCTCAATACATTTTGCCTATCAAAATAGAAGCAGTTTTCTTTATTAAAATCATCCTAATTAAGCATAATTGTAACAGAAAAGTTGTCCCTCCTCCCACAGATATGGAAGTATAAAATTGAGAGTAAGGAATATGTAACAGAGGGAATGGCCTGGAAAAATATGGCAAATGATGTTTTCTGTCTCTTTAGAACTTCCCCCACTCTTTTTGGGAACTGAGGCCTGCAATCCCTGTCTCGGGTAGGTGGTCGGGAAGGGCAGGGGATGTCTTTTGTTCTTTAGGTTATAGAGATAGGTCAGCTGAACTGTTGGCTCCATCCCAGGCCCAGTGCCTAGCCAGTGAAGGTCTGGGAGGGCCTCCCAGTTAAGTAGAGGTCACAAGATTTGTCTTTGGCAGAGATGGGATGATTAGAATCCTTAGTGACAATAGCCTAGAACAGAGGACGCCTCCCTTTAAAAGCTCCGCATTTCTGCTTATGGAGAGGAATTTGGATTTTGAGACAATAGTAGGCTATTTTTCCTCCTTTGTCAGCAAAGTAATAAACTTCCTTTTCCTTCTCCTCGACCATCTGTCCTCATTCTTCTGATGCGGCCTCGGGGACAAGTGCCAAGATTTTGGCAACATAATGATCATCATAATAAAAGAAAATAATTTATTGAGTGATTATTTTGTTTAGGAATTTTGCTAAGCCTCTTTACATGAATTATTTCCTTTATTCCTTGATTCTACAATTTTCTAAGTCATCCTTCCAAGTATATACCCATCTGAACAGCTATATAAGGAAATAATAATGACCAAATACTTACAAGAATTTAACATAATTAAATGTATTCTAGATATTTTAAAATACATTTGTAAGCAATCTTAAAAATAAAGTTAAAAATTTAATAAGGTTGAAAGAGAATGCAGAAAATTTGTGTGTAAACAATGAATTTCAAATAGGATATAATCCAGACAACATGGGGCTAGCTTGGACTAGCTAATGTAGCTGGCAAGAAGAGGCTGGATTTTGAATAATATTTTTATGTAATGTGTGTAGTAGGATTTTAGCAATGATGATACTACCTCTCAATATCTAAAATATTAATAAAAAGACAAAGCTTATTTTATTGTTTACTATAATATTAATAATAGGAAGTTCTCTGAGCAGAGCAGACTACTGATCTGATATAGTGATACAGGAAGTTCAGGGACTGCCAGATTTTCCTTCTAGAAGTGTAAGTAGGTTGACATCATTTGTAGAAATGCAGTTACTACAATGGGACTGGTATTGTCTGGTTAGCATTCAGAGGCAAACTTCTTAGAGATCGTTCATTGCTGACTGGCTGACTTTCAGAAGCAAGAGGCTGAAACAATTTGGTTGAATGGAAATGTGTTTATGTCCATTGAATAGGCTTTGTGAGTCAGGGTTCAAACACAAAAGCAGAATTCGTACAGACATATATATATATATTCGTACAGACATATATATATATATATGTAAATCCAAAGTTTTATATATCAGACAGTCAGAATGGCAGGATCATGAGCAGGCTATAAGCCCATAGACATGGGTGAAGCTGTTGTTGTAGGTGGGAGTCTCCCCTTTTTCCCCAGGGAAAGCCTAAGCCCTCTTTGAAGGACTTCCAACTCAGTAAGTAATGCCCACCCAGGACAATCTCTCTTAATTAGCATCCATTTATTATAAACTTTTGTTACATCTGAAATATCTCTTTACAGCAACATCCAGATTAGTGCTTGATTGGATAAGGGGGAAAAAAGGTGTATTTATGATACGAATTGGCTATTTTTTCCCTTCCTTCCTCCAACCTTCGTAAGATAATATCTCTTGTAGTCCACACTATCCAGAAACATAGGAAGAAGGGAATTCTGTAGAATACGGTTTAACTTACCCAAGATGATAGCACAAAGTTATTATACAAGTTTGCTGTGGCCACAGAAAAATCAGTCTTTTTATACATTTATAGGAACTTTTATAATTTTCATTGACTTTTTCCACTCTTTTCTTTTCCTAATTTTCTCCTTCCTTCATTCCTCATAACTTTTGCCATTCTTCACTTACTAAATCAGGGAATGCATGTGACATAGCACAATATGAGAGCAAAGTACTTTGTTTCTGGCTTTTGTTGTTGTTTTTCAAAGCCTAGGCCCTTGGAGAACCAAAAGCATTAGAGCAAACATAAGTAATTTTGGAGAAGGTGTCACAAGTAATACCAAGGCTTTATTATTTCTCATTTTTATCCTTTGATTCCAATATAAATACTTTGTGGAGGATAGACTAGGGATGGGAATAGAGTCTAAGTGGAAGTAATGAGTGTATAAGCAAAGTGATCATAGTGCAGAAGGGGTGCTTGGTAGAGCACTAGAAATCTGGCATTACCCCACAGAAGTTCATGGGGTTCAAGATGAGAGGGAAGTTCCATCTCTAATTTAGGATAATGCCATATAGACTAATTGAGACATCTGGATGGGAAACTCACTGTATGATATATCTTGCTAGATACAGTTTATTAGAATCAAAGATATTTCCTATGCCTAGTCAAAAGAGTAGCAAATGGGTTTGATGTGGCTGAATAGTACAGCAGTAGCAGTGAACATTCTGGAACCTGAGGGAACAACTAGGATATGGCTTGTGTGTAATTAGGACTGAGGTCCAGATGGAAGCACGTTATTGAAAGCTTGAATCATTGTCTTAGAAAAATATATCAAACCTCCATCCCTAAATGAAGTTAAAAAGTATTATAAACTTAGATACAATCTCAAGGAAAAGTGTGGGAATCACTCTCAAAATGACTGACACCAAATTTCTGTCCTTTTGTTAGAAAGGTGACTTGAAAAGTACCTTAGAATTTATAGCAATATAATTATATTTATTAAAATTCAAATACATGAAGTTATTATTATTTTGACTTAATAATTATCAAATTCTAAATTGTAATGCCACTTATCATCCTAATGTTTTAAAAAAAATGCATATATATAATTGAATGTTGACTTTGGTCCTTTTCATTTCTTGGCTATAATATCATTGTTAGGGTCAAAAAATGCTGCCTGAAATGTGACCCCTCCCCATTTTTTTTAAGAATTTCATTCTTATGAAGTGTAAGAATAAGAATATAAGGCTTTAAGTCCTTCCTCATTCTGCTAGCCAAAGAATATGTACTAGAGTTTGTAATAATACCTAAGTCATTCTTCCACTCTGAACTCAATCCAATTCTATTATTTGATTTTGGAAATGGATTTTGAACATGGGCCTGTTTGTCTAATCAGATGATCATTTTCCTATTCTTTTCTATTTAAATGCTGAGTGTATTTGGGAGGGCAATGATTTCATTATACCAACAGAGGAAACTGCCTTTCCAGCAAAATAACAGAAGCCAAGTTGGCCAAGGGAAAAATGTTTCCTATTACACTGAAGAAGTCACAAGAGAAATGCTGACAAAACGTCACCTCAAACACAATGACTACAGGATTACAGAAATCTAATTAGCCATTTCATTAACTGAATCCTGTGTGTGGAGATGGCAAACCATGAGGACTTGGAAGCATTCATTCATCAGGAACATATGGAACTGTCAAGGAGATCGCTCAATGATTTCTTCCCTGTATTTTTTCAGTGGTATGGGTGGGACTGGCAGCTAGAATGATTTAATAAAAAGTCACGTTTCAGAAGGTTTGGTAAAATTGAGGACACCTTCAGGGAACTATATTCAATATTGTGGATATGCTGACAATTATGCTTTACAAATGCTATTTCTTTTCTTCATCCCACACAAGCTAATTAGGTAAATTCATAAACATGATGTATAATACTAAGGGTCACATCTATCAAAAATCATCAATAAGATACTATTTTTCACAATCGCATCTTCATATAGCACTTACAGTATACATGGATTACCTGATTAGACGGAAACTCTTTGAAGGCAGGTCCCTCATTCTACTAGTTTTTATAGCATAGGTCTTAGTGTTTGAGACATTTTAAAAGTAACAAATAAATGAGTAAATGAATTCTTAAAATGAATAAAAAATTTTAACTTCAGAAAGAACAAAGCAGTATGAATCCTAAAGGAATGGAAAGAAATTAATGGCACAGTTACAATTTCTGAGTTATTGAAAAATTTACCTGGTAGTTAATGTAATTTCCTAGTACAATGTTAAGAATTGCCACTGCATTTTGATGAGGATGTTATTGCTGATAAAAAGCACTGAAATAGTAGTCGAGCTACTGTTGATTACACTTTTTCACTTCGGACCTGGTCAGAGTGTCTTCAATGTCGACTGCACATTATCAAAGCACACAGTATATGATCAAGCCAATTGCCACTTATTTGGTGTAATTTGTGGTTGCTGCCTTGTGACTTGGCCTCTCTCACTTCATAGGACAGGATTTTTCATTGGATCCATGGTGAGATCTTAAGACTTTATCCCAGCTGCCTGCAGGCTGTGGCTTCCAATGCCTCAGGGAAGGAGATAGTTGTATTGTTCACACAGAAAGATGCAGAGAAGAAAGTGGGAACACATTCCTTCTCTTAAAAGAAAAACACAGCTGATTGTTAGGTAAAAGAGGATGGTAAGAAAAAGCCTAGATAGACTTTCGAGGGCTCTTAGGAATGAGATAAGCAATTGAGATAAACAAGACTATCAACCGAAAACAATTTTAAACTGTCTAGTATCATTTATACAATTGAACATATAATACTTTCAGTATAGTAAGGAACAATTTATTGCCACTAAAGTTGTGGGAAGCTTTTTGAAGTTAGAAAAAAACAATGTTCACAGGAACTCCAGGGTTCTGATTACTTTAATTCAAGGGTGACTCTATGTATACAGTGTGTGGGCTACTCCTGTGTACTGCCAGAACAACGATTATGAACTGGGAAGTTTAGATAAACAGATTGGATACTGTTTAATCTGTTTGATTCTTTGGGTTAATAATTTAGGCATACTGAGGATAATGCAAAAGTTCTTCTCTTTAACAGGCATACTTTTAGCTTTCAATCCTATATTTTATCACAGTAAATATAGCACAGGACAGAACAAAAGGCCAAAATTCTCATTAATTGAAATGCTCACATCTCTAGGAACTGTCAGTTTCCAGATGAAGAGGCTGTGATTCAATTTCATAAGTTGAAGACATTGACCACTTACAAAGTTTTCCCACAGAAAATAAAATTCTGTAAGAACAACACAATGGTAATTCAGGACATTTAATTTTTTTCCAGATATATTGAATTTGTTCAAAAACTAATTTTCTACCTAGAGCAGGCATCACAGCAAACCAACAAACCTAATAATGGAATATTGGTTTAGAATACTAAATAATAAGATAAATGAAGTAATGTATTGTAGTGGAGAAAACAACATTAAAGAAACTTTGAATAACAAAATTGGTTCCTTTATGTTTAAAAAGAAAGAAAACTATTTTTTAAAAAGGTTTCTGCTTTGGTCTTCATAGGTTGTCAGAAGAAAATTCCATTTTAAAGACTGAATTTGAGACAGTATCTTTAAAAAGGGATTATCTATTAGTTACTTCATTGACTAGGATTAACAATGACCTTCTTCAGTTAAATATAGTTATTTAAACTCAGGTCTTGTAGATATTTTCTGTCATTAATGTTGAACAGTATGAGATAATGAACTTAAAATTAAAAATATTACATTTCTCAGTGAAACTAAA
>RJWJ010034748.1:0-17063 GCA_004363605.1 Indri indri | reverse complement strand
GTGTGTGTGTGTGTGTGTGTGTGTATACTGAAATAATTTTCTCTCTCTAGTTTCTCATTTTTATTAGAGACAAATAGTAAGATCAACTTATTTGCAAAATAAATTTTCATCTCATATTTGGTCTGATAATTTGCATAAAATGCAGTAAGAATAATCATTCTCCTTGTAGGCCTTTTTTTTTTTTTAAATTTTTAATTGGCTTTGCTAGAACCCTTTTCTTTTTTAAGGAATTTCAGGTTATTTAAAGGTCTCTCCAGCCAAGCCAAGGATTTACTGCCTGCAGATATCTGTATAAATTAGGTAAATACTTCCTTTTTTTTTAAGGTCCCAAAGTAACTTGAGGTTCCTGAACCCATCAGAAAGTGACATCCTTTACTTACCACAGATCAGGAAATGTTATAGATGAGGTATCAAGTCAGTTTTATTTTTTTCCAGAGGACTTTTATTGGCCTTACAAAGCCAACCTAACTCCGTAAAGCAGTCGGGGCATATCCGAAAATATGCCATTCCGGTTAAAGCCTTGGTAAAATAACTAGCATCTCTAATTCTGTCCTGTTAGAAAAAGAAAAACAGATTCTTAATAAACTTATGCAAATAGTTATCTTGCCATAAAATAAGAATACTTATGAATAGTTTCCAAATTTTGGAGAAATCAAGTAGAGAGAAAAATAAATGTTTCAAATTGTTTATAAAATATACTTTATCAATTTGTTATAAGCTATAAATAGCTCAAAAGAAGGGTAAAAAAGGTTTATTGTCTTCTGGAAAACAAAACATAGAAAAATTAGCAATATTTTAAACAAATAGTTAAAAATTAATTAAGTCTCATGTAATTAATACTTGTTTTGCTTAAGGTTGAGTTAGTAATCCTCATGACACATCAGTTTTTTAATTAAAGTAAGCCAGTTTCTTTGGAGTCCGGAGGGCATCTAGTTGAGGTGTCTGGGCGTTAAACTTGAAGCATCTTCAGTTAAAGTGGAAGTGGCTTTCATATAGAAAAACAAATGTTAATATTTGGAACAGTTTATCCCAGAGTTTGTATGTCATAAGATATGCTCGTAGGGCCTCAGGAAAAAAATGGGGGCAATTTCATCGAGTCCAAGTCAGAAAACTGGAAGAAGAGATTGAAAACATTATTTGGAGACTTGTAGTAGGAAAGAATTTAGGGTTCAGTCTAAATCTGAATTTAGAGATCAGTCTATGATCTCTAAAGTTAGTAGAAAACCACTTTTTGAGAAGAATTAAAGTAAAATAATAATTGCCTGAGGATAGCACAAAGTCATAGAATAGCGATGCTTAAAGAGACAATTGACAAAGAAAATTTTGGTTATTTTTGTGGCATACAACAATTTAACATAACTGTAATTATTATTGATAACATATATCAAAGTATATCAGAATTTTAGGAATCTCATACAATTTTGGGAGCACATATTAATAACATGTTTATATTAATGTAACCCAAAGAAAGTTAAACACTATTTTATATTTGACAATGCTTCCTATATGGTTTTAACATACCAAATAAGCCAAATGTGTTTCTCTTAGATTCTTAGTGGCCTTAATATTTAAAAAGCTAATTTCAGGTCAAAAAGACAATTTAGAAATTTTCTTCTTCTTTTTTTTGAAAAAAACCCATATCCAATTTTTTAATATTTTGTATGTAGAATTATTTCTTTTATATCCAGTAGTTTTAATTACATATATTAATTATAATGTAAATTCTTAGTAACCTTTATTTTTGATCAAAAGTCTAAGAAGTTAAAAGTAACTTTGCCCATTGGTGCCCAATTTTTGTCAGCATATCTAAATATCTTTAGTTTTTTATATCATACAAAAATAAGATGTTAAAGTATATAAATTTAAACTTATGTTTAATAATTAATGTTTTAACATTTTAACTTATTTATAAATAACTCAGATATTTTATGATTATCTTCTTTAATTTAACGTAATATGACTTTAAGATTTTAAATTACTGAAAAGAATTTTGAAATTACAATACAGGTCTCAGCCATAAGTTCACAGTCAATTCTAGCCAAATATTAAAAACATTACAGAAGCACCAGTTTTATTACCTTAAAACATCTGGCAGGAATAGACAGGTTTTAACCCAACAGGTTCAGGTGAAAATGTCTGAATTAAATTTTGAAGATGTTTTTATTTTATTTTACCAATGGTGTTTAAAACTCTCTTTATTTATTAAAGATTACTAAAATCATGTGTACTTGAAAAGAATTTGGGCTTATTTACTTAATTTATGACACATACACATGTATACAAAGATCCTACAGGCTTGATTTTAAAATGGCAAAACTCATCAGTTCAAAAGGATAGTTGGATTTAAACCATGCCATTGAGAATGGAACAAGTAAAATTTATTTGTCTCACATATGGCCTAAACCCTGATTGAGTCTCAGAAGAAACAGGGCATTAATTATATCTTAAAACACACAGAAAATCTAAGCCCTTTCATGAAGGAGTTTGGGTGTGTAAGAAGAAGACAATACTGAATGCCAAGGCAACACAAAATCATAGGAATTTACCACAGGACTTTATAAGGAGACCAGCTTGATTTAGATAGGTACTATTGAATCTCAGACCCCTCAAAAAGGGAGTGAGAGAGAGACGCCATGGGACTGAGCTATGTAATATCTTTATAATACACTTCTTACAAAGATTTTTTTTTAAAGTATTTAAACCACACCCTTTCTTATCTAAGGCTGAAAGAAAGAAGAAGCCTGTTGTAGTGATATTCTGTTGTAGTGATATTCTCCAACATGGCCACTTTTGCCTAGCTATGACACACACCAAGGTCAAAAATTTTCTTGCAGTACAAAGTAATTTATGGTAACCCCAAAAGCCACAGAAATCAGGTGACAAGATACAAAAGAGAGTAGTTTCACATCTGAGAGGAATCTGTTTATGACCTTTTAGATAAGAAAACAGAAGATCCCTAAAAGAGGGGTGAGTGGTGCCTTTTTTTTCTCCGAGTTCCTTAAGGATTCTGAGCTGTTAGAAGAGCAGATTCTAGTTTGGACAAACAGTTGACATTTTTGCTATTGAACTTTTTGACTAAAGGTGCCCTTCTAAGTGAAACCAATAAGCCTTAACTAAGATTATAACTTAATCAAGGAAGCAAGAGGTGTCTCTAAAGAGGTGAAAAACAGTTTTTACAAGATCTAGAAATGTAGGAAAGTCTTGCTAGCCATAAACCAGGTGTAATGCATGTATTTGTCTGGCCATTTTTTTAGGGTCTCAGTTTCTTAGCTGACCATTTACATATAAAGGTTCAAAAGCCACATGTGCCTCTCACAAGTGGAAAAAAGCAGGAAATTAAAGGTTGCCCATAGAATAAATGGCAAAAGTTACATAAAATCAAACCAGACTTATTCCCTGATAGGAAACTGAACCCAGGCTGTTAGGGTAAAAGCACAGAATTTTCACCATTAAGCTACAAGGTAAATTGACTTCTGTTGTCACTCCCAAAGGGGAATTATACAAAGGATTTTTATCTTTTGGGTCAAATTTTGCTTTTTAATTTTGTTAAGAGAATTTTTAAGACTACCTATAACACAGTTTTGTGTCCTTCTTTTAATCCAATTCCTCTACTAATACAGAAAGGCAGTTGTTTAGATTAAGAGATCTCTAAATCCATCTTTCAGTTTAAAGGATCTATCTTTTGGCCACTAATTTTCAATGATGTGCTTATTGTAAAGCGACTTACTCTATTAATAATAGTTTCTTAAGAGAAGAAACAACTCCAAAGATCCCCTCATTCTTCTGGAAATAGGCTAAGACAGAGACAACAAAAGCCCCTTATGAATGGGACTTTCTATGACAACAAAGAAAGACACAGCAATAAGGGAAAGTCCTGTCTCTGGGAGGAGAAAAAAAAGGATCAAAGAAAATATATATATATGAATTTATATCACAGAGTACCAAAAGTCTCTGTATTAAGACTAGTCATACAAGTCCTTTTTCTCTCATCAATCCAAACAGAAAAACAGTGGTTTTTACTGTCTGTCTATTAAACTGGATTATGCAAAGAGAGAGGCCAGGCCCCCTGGCTGGTAAAAAAAAAACAAAAAACAAAAACATTCTTTTTTGACGGGTTGGTGTATTGCAGCTGTGGGTGTTTTAGTCACTTTCAGAGGCCTCATTTTTCATAATTTAGTTGGTCAAATCTAATGTAAGATAAGACTAAAACTAAAAATAGGAAAAAAAAAAGAGCATCACACAATTAATATATTGTTGAAATCTCTAAGCACAAGGAGAAGTTATAGCTAACTGACAATAAACCTTAACCCTCGGCTATCAAATTCTAAAATGAAACCCCACACCAGCTTCTTACCTGGAGACGGGGCCCAAGCTGAGCCTGCTCTCCATCGTTATGGAAGCAGAGAAACCCACATTCTTTGTCAGAAGCGAGCAAAACTCCAAAAAGGAGTTCCATGGCAGAATAAATCTCAGATCTCAGCTGAAGAGTTGGGAGATCGAGGATCTCTGGAGAGAGCAGCGAATTGCCCAATCGGTTAGAGCGGTAAGGAGCTCTAGCTTGATACCAAAGGCACCAATTGGGAAGTTGCTACAGGTTCAGAAAGCCAAACTCTTCTCAGAGGTCCCTGTTTTGGGTTACCATTTGTCAACCCACATAAATGACTGAGGCAAAAATCTCAATTAATGGAAGTTTATTAAGCCAACATTTTGAGGACTCGCCTGGGAAAAAACATGAACTGCACACAAGCTGTGGCTGTTTTTTTCTGAAGAGGAGATTGGGACCTTCAGCATTTTAAAGGAGAGAAGGCAAAAGGGGTGTGCGTGGGGGGCGGGGAGGGGGGTGGCGGGGACAGGGGGCTGATGAGGTAGTGGCTATATTCTTGTGAAGCCCAAGAAATCTACATTTTACATAAAATAAGGGAGTGAAGGAAGCATCAATTATGTAGATATCCCTGGGTAGGCGGAAGAATGCCTGATTGTGTCTCCTCTCCAGTTCTGTTACCTGTAAGATAAACTCGTCATTTATTATTAGCGTAGAATCAAATAGGCTTTAGTTTTAGGTGCTAGCCATGGGTACAATTTGCATGTCCTTGCTTATGGGAGGTTAGCAAGAAATTCCCTTAATGAATGATCTGTGGGGCTAGCTCTTCACAGGCACCTGAGGCTGTGATTTTCTTTTTACATATGGCAAAAGAGACTTTGTACCTGTGATTAACTGAAGGTTCTTGAAATAGCGGGATTATCCTGGATTATCTGAGTGGACCCGATACAATCACAATTGTTCTTATAAGAAGGAGGCAGAGGAAAGTTTGACGCAGAAAAAGGCAATGTGACCAACAAAGCAAGAGGACACATGACTGGCTTTGAAGATGGAAAAAGGGGCCATGAGCAAAGGAATGTAGGAAATACAGGTCTAGGAGGTAGAAAAGTCAAGGAAATGGATTCTCCTCTAGAGCATCTAGAGGGAGTATGGTGCTGCTGACACCTTGATTCTGGCCTAGACTTACGACCTCCTAGAACTATAAGACAGTAAATGTACATTGTTTTAAGCCACAAACTTTGTGGCAATTTGTTACAACAACCATAGGAAAAAAACTCTCTCTCTATAGAATATTATATATATAATATATACAATATTATATGTAACTATATGTAATATTATAAATAAACTATATTCTAAAGTAGCTGTGGAGGACTTCGCAATGCTATTTTTCATCCTTTTCCTAACTAGAGAGCCATCACTAGCGTGAGAGATCACTAAGTTAAGGCCACTGTAGCAGTCCCAGTTTTCCATGAAGAAGCCCGAAGCCATGAAATATTCTCTCCTTGTCCATAAGGGTGTGATATAAGTGAGGAGGGCTTCTTGGTTCTTCAAAAAAATATGAAATTTGGGGACTACCCTGCTCTTATGAAGAAGTTGTAAGATCAGGTGACCAGATGTCTTAAGTGAAAGCACCTCTGGTTTCCACTTTGTCTCAGCAGGGTATTTGGCCTGTGATCAAATTGCATCAAGTCTTTTGGATTTCACCAGAAAGTTTAGAAGCTTTAGGATGCAAAGATCCAGTTATTCCAGAAGAGAACTTCAGAAGGGAGGAAAAAAGAAGGGTCAATAATTTGTGAAGCTATAGAAAAGCATTGTTTGTATTTACAATATCTTATCATGTCAAGTTTGAATTTAGGGGCTAAAACACATTTTGTCTAGGTCAGTTTCTCCAAGTTGATATAACAAGACTTTGGTGTTGGACTCAGGAAGGGGAAAGGATTTTTAAAAAATTTAATTTTTATTATCTTTGATGGAAACCAATCACTAGTTCAGTAACACAAGATTAAACTGTGTGGGCCTTTAAATCTGCAAGCAAAATGTTCAGAAAAGGTTAGTTAATCCATTAATTATGAAACAAAAGGACCTTTTGTTCCTTCCCTGCATATCTCTTTCCCACCTCTTCCCTCAGACACAGGAGCACACCAAGAGAGAACAGAGAGAGGCAAGTCAGCGGTCAGGACCTGCCTTGGTGTCTTCTTACACTACCTACTCTCTTTAATCTTGCATCCTCCACTAGTCAATTTTCTTAAAGAGGTGATCTGAGTTCTCAGCACAAAGGTTTGTGATTATGCATTCATTTAAGTAGTTTTAAGACTCTACCATGTTACCATATTAACTTTGAGTAACACCCAGTTAAATACATTAGTTTTGCCAAGTTAATAGAGAGTTCAAAGGATCCATAAAAACATGGCATATGATAACCATTTTAGCCAAGCAAGTAGCCTGGGAACCTTTTAAAAACTGTGCTGTAATTTAGAGGGCCCAGATTTTGATTCTCAAATGAGATATTTGTGGCAGCATTTGGGAAACTGTGAAGTGCTATATAAATGTTAGAAACTCATCATAATTGCAGCAACCACATCCCACCAGAAGGAATTTGGAGAACAATATGTATAATGAAGCTTTGGTTAGTATGACTTCTTCCCTAAACTATTTTCTCCTCCTTGAAAGTATTCAGAGAGTTCCTGGCTCCTGGCCCCTACCTAGAGAAGAAGAATTTTGTCTGCGTGAGTGTGGAGATACCTCAAAGAACTAATAGTAGAACTACCATTTGATCCAGCAATCCCCCTATGGGTATTTACCCAAAGGAAAAAAAGACATTCTATAAAAGAGACGCCTGCACTCAAATGTTTATAGTAGCACAATTCACAATTGTAAAGATGTGGAAATAACCCATGTAAGATGTGCCCATCAATACATGAGTGGATTAATAAAATGTGGTATATGGAGTACTACTCAGCCATAAAAAACTGGTGAACTAAAACCTCTTATATTATCCTGGATGGAGCTGGAGACCATTCTTCTAAGTGAAGTACCACAAGAATGAAAAAACAAACACCACATGTACTCACCATTAAATTGGAACTAATTGATCAACACCTATGTGCACAAATGGAAATAACATTTATCAGAAATCAAGCAGGTTGCGGGGGAGGAGGGGATGGGTAAAATCCTACCTAACAGGTACAATGCGCACTATCTGAGGAATGGGCATGGTTCAAAAGCAATTAATGTAACCAAATCGTTTCTACCCCTGTAATATACTGAAATTAAAAAAAAAAAAAAAGAAAGAAAGAATTTTGTCTTCTTGGCCCCAGTATTGAGTGCCCCTCACTTTCTTACCTGACAGTCAATTTGAATCCTGACTCCCACATTCAGTATCACAGAAGGCAGAGGTCACCAACTGCAGGTTTTATCTTCCTTCTCTTTTATTGCCTTTTCTCCTCTTTTATTCTCTCTAGCCAGCAACTTTGTTCCCCAGGCCACCAATCTTCTAATTCCATTCCTTCACTTTAAGGACCATGGCTATGTTACTCTTAACACCATCATAAACCGGGAAGGAAAAAAGAGAAAGCTGTCTTAAGTATTACAAATGGGTGTCACGAAATTCATGCACAAAGGAAAAATCCTTGTAGATTAGGTCTGAGAGAGAAACTGGGGCCAGATTATGGAGGGCCTTGTATGCTAACTTTATCCTGAAATTAGGGGTTGCTTTTTGAAGGGATTTCAAGCAGATTATGTGACTAGATTTGCATTTTACATTATTCTGAGAGCAGTGCAGAGGCTAGATTAATTTTGTGTGGGATTGTGGGTTGGGTGGGGTGAGGTGGGCAGTATGGTGAGGGCAGGCTTAGGAACAGATAGATTAGTGAGGAGGGTATTTCGGTGGTTCAGGCAAATAGTGATAAGATTCTGAACTAAAACAATGACAGTGGGAATGGAGAAAAAGGAATTAGATAGATGATTGATGGAATTAAGGCAATGACATCTACTGAAGATTCTGAGTACAGTAAGTAAAAGCAGGAGTCTAAAAATCAGATAAAAGAATAGGTAAGTAGATGAGAGATCTGGGTCAAAAAAGCCTTCTGAAATTTCTTCAGATAAACATAATAGTTAGTTCCTAGACAAACTTGTCTTCTTATGTACTTCCTTATGGCCCTTATGACTTTCTACTTCATATTTTGGCTTTTATTTATGTATTTTATTCTGTTACTAAGTGATAAATTCCTCGGGCACAGGGACTATTGTTTGTCTTTATATTATTCCCCTGAAATATGTAATTCTATGCCTTGGACTAAGCACTAAATAAATATGTTAAATGAGTGAGAGAATGAAGTAAATTTTATAATACTCTACAGTTCATGAAGAACTTTCACATGTATAAATCATTTGATACATGAACATCTTTGGGAAAGATAAATATGGCAGTTGTAATACCCATTTTATAGACAAGAAAATCTATGGTCGCATATATTAATATAATGTAGCTAGTAATTGGAAGAGCTGGTCTAATACATTTGTTTTTCAGCACCTAACACTCAACGATACTGTTTTTCAGAGGTCTCAAGATCCTCACTCAGGACTGTTTATTCTTAATAAATTAGGTGTTAGATTTTCTACTGTTATTGTATGAAGTGCAACAAAAATAAAAGATGACACGGAGTCGAGTGGAATGACTAAGGCTAACCCACTAAACAAATGATATTCAGCAACAGATAAAAAAAATCAGGAAAACCTTACGTGCCAATAATGTCTGATACTCAGCATCATTTCTACCCTTTCAAACTCTCTCCTGTATGCAGGGACTGGAAGTCTGGAAACTACATTTCCTTGGGCTAGGAGAGTTCAAGTTTTGATTTCACCAAGAGGAGACACTCACATAGATGTGGAATGTGGAAAAGAATGTGTATCTTCTGGCTACGGTTGTGGGCAGGCATATGGACATCTTCAGACAGCATGCAGAGGTTTTTCCAAGGCCTTCCAGGTAACCCCTTGAGAATCACCTATTTTTGTATTATAGTCAGCTAAGGTCATGGATAGCAGTTTTCTGTGAAGCCTGCATTTCCTGAATTATTGAATGCTAGCAGTGGTATTCATGATCTTCATATTACCCAGGCTTTTCAATGACTATATAAGCTGCTAAATCCCTATATTAAATCCCTTCTTGCTTTAAATACCTAGAGTGGCTCTGTTTTCCTGATTTACATACTACAGAGAAAACACAAGTGTTGAAAAAATATTGCAAGCTAAGATCATACAGTTAAGAGGCAAAGAACCCTACTCATCTCAACCACCTTTAGAGTATTCTTGCAATGCAATATGGTCCTTTATTTGAGAATACAGAAAAGTGGATAATAGATTTATAAGTGTTTTTACTCAGAGTGGTTTAAATATAACCCTCTAGTGTGGTTTGATGCTGGTGGCTTGATACTTAACCTTTCATTATCCAGAAATCTTGGCTTTTCAGATGACCAACTCCCCCAAAACACTGGCAGAAAGATGAAGTTTTACCATGGGTCGAATGGAGTTTCATAATGGCCATGTGCAGGAACAAGAGATTGCTAAACTTGCAATTTCATGTATAGTCATGTTCAGATGGATTGCTGATAAATGGATTTTAAAAAAATTGCACTAACCCATGGGTCGATAGAAAGATACTCAAATGGACTGGCGTTAGAGTGTTAACAATTTCCATGCGCTCCTGTAGGATTTTTTTTCAAATAAGTAAAACAAAGTTATTAATACCTGGAAAAAATTTCCAAACAATATAACCTCACCTTTCATCAATACTCTTATTGTCCTTTGCTTTTTAAAATTCTTCTGGTCAATGCAGATAATAAAATCCCTTGTCGGCCATCCAACTGTGCCGATCACCTTTCTCTCAAATGAGCATTTCCTATTCATTTGCTGCCTTGTGTTAATTTTCTGGGCTAGACAGAATAGTTGCAAGCACAGGATAACATTGGCTTTGGTTCAGTTCCTAATGTCTTGATGGGGGTGGGGAGGAGCTGCTCACCTTTTTCTCAGCTCAATGGATTGCTGCTTTTTATGGTGCTGGGTTGACTGAGTTACTCAGTAACTATTGAGCATTTTGGCTGCACTTCCAAAGCACGTAGGCAATTTTGGTATTTCAGAAACTTATTTCCCCACAAATATGTTTGACATAGAATCAAACCTTGATGAGCCAAATTTCATTTTTCGAAACTCTAGGGATAGGTCAACCTGGCTTTCTGTTCAGTTCACTGAATATCTCAAAACTATTTTTCAAATGTCCTGGGATTGGCCAAAATGAAATCTACTTTGCCAAACATTTTACTTAATTTAATAGCTAAAATACCCCATTTGTATTTTAATAAAAATTTAATCCATATGTTTGATTCACTTTTTGTACTTAATCCATCAAAATATTTTGTAAGAGTTATCTGAAGTCCAAGAGACCTTCTATGCCTTTTTTCTTTTTTTAATAAGCCAGCATAAGCCTTTCTCCCCCAACATTTTTTTTCCCTGCTAATAGGCGAGTTCTGTTTTCCCAGTCCCTATCTGACTCAAACCTTATCTGTATTCTTTCTCTGACTCCTATTCCACACCAGTTCCACTCTGGTGTGATCACTTATTGAAGTGGCTCATAAAGACATTATCCACTTTGTTTTCCTGTGCCGCCGGAAGAAAAGAAGTGAAAGGTAGGAAAAGGACAAAGAAAGACATTCTAGCTTTTCCTAGTGACTTAGACTTAAGCTAGAACAGCTGAAGTTTCTGTGGCCATGGAATGGTTGAATGAAGGACTGTGTTCCCACATTTATGTGAATGCATTCCATGTTGAAGGGGGAGACAAGAGATGGTTAACTTTCCCCTAAATATCATCTGTAGAGATAGAGTCACTGGGGAAAAAAAGAAGAACAACCCTTTGGAAGCGGCTTTCTATTCACTTAAAGTTTAAGATGGATTTGAACAGGAAAACTTAGAAAAGAGACTTAGGTGCACTATGTTGCTGTCTTTACTCTGCAGACTAGCTATGCTTCACTGGGCAACTGACAATCCTATGGCAGCCGAGGGGAGGGAGGATGGGCTCAGAAAGGGAGGGTCTGAGAAGGAAGGTGGGAGCCTTGGCTGCTCTCTGCAATGAGGTAATCCTTCCTCAGTGCTGACTGCTGTCCCTGTGCCTGCTGTCAGTGCCCAAAGAGCTCCAGATGCAATTGATCTCATTATAGATCAGAGCAGAATTGGCTTGAACAGCCTGTTCTTTCCTAGTGATTAGGACAAAGCATATTTTTCTTCCCCCTCCCCCTCGGCCCTATCTTAGTCCTTTGGCTGAAGGTTCTTTTGTCTGTGGATTAATCTAGGGTTAATCTAAGTTTACGTACTTGCTGCAAGCCTGAGCTGGCAAGGTAGACATAATCTTCACATAACTCTGAAAACCTTGCTTCTACCCTCAACGTGTTCTCTAATTTGTTTAACCTCTGTCTACACTGGACTCAAACCAAGTCAAAGAAACTGGGCACATGGCTTAGTAGGATTAAATCAAAGATTAGTTCTGCATGGTACCTAAGATGTAATTCTCATTTTGATGTCGACTTGCTAGGAGGCTTCTCAATGCTTTATTTTTCTCAGAGAGAGCAGAACAGAGGATCTTGGGACATGAAAGGAACATCAGAAGACTGGCACTCTGTGCCTTTGCCTCCAATAAGCACTGCACTTAAAATATTCCCTTAATAGAAAGCTCCTTCTCTTTCTTCAGAGAGAGACCCACAAACTCCTTGCTAAGTGTTCTGTATCCCTCTAATGTAAGGCAATTCCCTAATGAAGCTGATTATGAGGTTTTGGGAGTGGGGGTGTATGGGTAGTGAGATGCTTCTGCCTCATACGGAAACAGAGAAGTAAAAAACAACAGCTGAAGACAATGTAGTGGTCTGCAAGTTAGGAGAGCCCTGTCCTTACTTGAACCCAGAAAGAAACTGTAGCTTGACTCTGAGTTAGTGGCGTACACTATTTTGGCCTCAGTTTCCTCATCTGTATGATAAAGAAGATCCCTAAGTCTCTTACTGCTCTAAGATTCTTCTAGCTTGTGATTTAACTCACTTGGGAAATAAGTTGCAAGGAAAATGTGTTCAGTGCCCAATGGCTATTTCACAACCTCTGAGAATCTTCCTTATAATATAGTCATCAAGCCAGGATACTGACTGTTCTTTTACTTTGTACGTACCAAAGTCTCATTCTTAGAGTTACTAAGAGTCTCTTAAACTTGCTACCACCAAAGACAAACACTGGCCCTTAGAAAAACCAAAGGTGGAGGCTGAGAATCTGCATATCCTCAGATGGCTCTGTTACTACGGTAGGCGAGTGCTAAAAGCAAGCCTACAGCCACACACTTCTGGGTTTCTCATACGGGCCCTCACTGCTCTTTCTCATTGCACCACCCCCTTATTTTTTGTTTCACTATAGATAAGGAATTTCTAATAGACTCTAGCTTCCAAGGGAAAAGATATAATAACTAGAAGAGACATGGTTTTTAAGTAAAGAAAATCTCTAATGTTTCAGGGTTACTGATTTTAGTGTTCTAGTGATATTACCATTGCTTGGCAGCGTTTACTCAGGAAAGACAGAGTTCTCACCCCCCTGGGTAATGCTGAGCAAGCCACTTACAAAGCAATTTTGAAGTTATGAACGGAAAGTGTAGATATGGTGTAATTTGAAGCAGAAAAATATGCGTTGGCAAGACAGCATTCTATAAAGCACAGTTTTTAAAAAGTTTGACATCTGGAAACCACTTAAGAGATAGATTACTGATGTCAAACAAAAACAATTCATCTTGATGTTTTAAAAATAAAATGTGTTTTAAAGTTAATAAGAATAAGAATAGCTTTAGGTTAACATCAGATTGTTGAACTTTAGGCCAGATTCCATATCTAGGTGGCTTATCTTTTACTTTTCCCTTCTACTTAATTAAAAAATCCTAATGCAAAAGTACAGATCCTTGAAAACAGCAGCAAGATAGTTTTTGGTATTAGATTGAGAAATTATGGAGTAATTTCTCACTGAAGTCTACTTCGAGTTTTCCATCATATATTGAGTCAATACCCAAAAGTAGGACAGTTGAAAGTTGAAGGATTTAACTTGGAGGATGGTAGTGAATGGATTCTGAATTCACTCTTTGGTAGTACCTGTGTCTGTATTTTTCCACATACTATGGTAGAATTTGGAAGGGATTTTTGAAAAATATGCTTGATGATAGGCTCATAGATTTCTTTCCTTGCTGGGTAAAGAAAATCATCAAACGCTAGAAAGAGTCAAACTCAGAGATTGAGTCATTTGAGTCAGAAATATTAATGTTTTATACACAGTATTTAAAACTGAAAAGTTGACCCTAAAGTAATGGGTTCAACCTATTAAGATGCTGCACATATTACTGACACACACCACTCAAGGTCAGTGTCATACAGAAATGTTTTCATTTCACCTAAAAAAATACCTTGAACAGCCCTTTCTTTGATGGAATAGAACATTTCAAGTGGAAAACAGAGTCTTGAACTTTCTGCCCATTTCATACCGCAAGTCATGATTTGATTGTATTAACAATTTTCACTTGGTCCCCCAACGTTGAATCAAGAGCCAGAGGCACATTGCTGACCATTAGCTGCTCTCGATACACCAGTAGGTGG
The DNA here is from genome assembly GCA_004363605.1 of Indri indri. Lineage (NCBI taxonomy): Eukaryota > Metazoa > Chordata > Mammalia > Primates > Indriidae > Indri > Indri indri. Next base: position 3,083 of record RJWJ010034748.1, on the reverse strand, counting down.
ACTTATATTCAGGTACAACATCTTTTATTCATGAAACAAAACTATCTCTGGCTGTTTAATCATTTGGTACCTAATCACTGTTAGTCCAACGGCACCTTTCTCAGTCTATATCATATAACTCCCTCCCAAATATTGGTAATTAAAAAAAAAGACAAGCAAAGAAATGTTTTCTCCTATGGCATTGGTTTTCCATGGTAAAATCTAAAAATTTATCAAGCACTTGTTGCTTACAAATGTACTGATTATATGCCAAATGTTGATTTTTTTAGGCTCATCCATAGTTTTGTTTTACCAAATATTAGTATCTTTATTTTATTTTATTTTAATTTTAGAGGCAGGGTCTTGCTCTGTCACTGAGGCTGGAGTGCAGTGGAAAAATCATAGCTCGCTACAGCCTTGAATTTTTTCATGATATTTTCCCAGACCATTTCTCAGATCAATCTTCCACTCATATCCTAGAACACTTACTTGTTTCTGAGATTTTGGTCTCAACCACAAATAGCATGTATCATAATTTGTTTCACATAGGTTTAAAATCTTGTCTGTCCCATTAGATAGGAAGCTTCTTGATGATGTGAATTATGTTTGCAAGGACAGTACCCCACACACAACAGACACTTCATAAATGCTTCTAGAATTAAAGTAGCATTGAAGACTTGAAACTTGTACCATTAGTAGCAAGTTGAAGAGTAGGAAAAAGAAATCCTATCCATGTTCTGTGTCACACTAACAATGCAGACTCCTCATTTTGAAAGTGTAATGACACAAATAGGAATAACACAGACACATGAACCTTCTATGAAAAATCCCCTTTTACTTCTCCTCAAAGGCTCAGAGAAAGACAAACAACACATGGAGGAGATAAAATTAGAGAGACTTACAGAGCATGAATGCACAGGTGCTTGTTTGTATTATTTCAGTTTGCACATGTCATCTTCGTGTTTGTCAACTCCCATGAGATTGAACCAGGCATGACTCTGAAAACAGTGACTGATGGTGATACCATTCATTTCCATGAAGCTCCCACTGCAGGAAGCCTATTTTTTTTCTTTCAAAGTAGTCACGTTAGGAAGATGGTGCTTATTTTAAGTATGCAGACATTATTTTGCATAAGTTTGAGACTACTTTTAAAAAAAATTCAGGTTATAGACTACAAAAGTACAATATATCTCTTGTTCTGTAGTTTCCTCTGGCTGCTGATGTAAAGCTTTATTACCCAGTTTTATCACCTGTCTGATTTAAGACGTATTTTAAAAGCTTTTCACCACTCCAGTAAAATCACACATCCTTTAAGAACCATGGCAATTTCTAATTATACTATTAATACTAATAATACTCATAGCATTTGCTGAACACTTGCTAAATGCTAAACACCGTGATAAGAGCTATTTATAGATTTTACTCATTGAACCCTCACAAAAACCCAGTGAAGTAGACACTATTATAATCATCATTTTACTATGAGGAAACTTAGGCATAAAGAAGTTAAATAACTTGCCCAAAGCGGTTTACTACCTTTGAGGATGTTAAAAAAAAAAAGTTGCAGATGCTGAAGGAAATTCCAAAAGTATTTCTTAGTCATCTTTGGTTGGATACTACATGTTTCAATTAATATAAATGACCTAATCAGTCAGCTATTACCTAATTTCCTTTTTTTTTTTTTGTTGACCAAACATTTCAAAATGTAGGGTACCTGGGAACAACGAAGTTGGTCTATGGCAGATAAAACATTGCCTGACATATAGTAATGGTTCAATAAAATTATACCAAGTAAAGAAATGAAACAAGTCCGGCTTTTAAATCAGTATTTCTGACCTTCAAAAATGGAATGGAAAATTTTCTTCAAATAAAAATCTGAGTTTGAACACAGATTGTGCAACAGAGAAAAGTGGACTTGCTCTCATTAAAGATGGGGCATGTGTGGAGGGGATGGGGTGCCAAAGCCTTGTGATCTACACCTTCTTTGAAGGTATGGAAGCTTCTCAGGTAACTATATAGAATCTTAAGGGTTCATGAAATGTAGTTTTAAAACTACTGCCCTAAACTATTCCATCTTAGATTTCTTCTCTTTACCTGATTTCCACATCTATTTTAGTTCCAGCTGTTTGACTGATCAAAATAATTTTCATTATGTAGATAGACAATGATAACAGGAAGAGAAAAAGACACTGTGTTAGTTTTCTAGGCCTCTCCAAACCACAAACTGGAAGTCCAAGATTAAGGTATCAGCAGGGTTTATTCCTTCTAAGGGCTATGAGAGAGAATCCATTCCATGCCTCTCACCTAGTTTCTCATGGTTTACTGTCAATCTTTGGTGTTCCTTGGCTTATAGAAACATCACCCTGATCTCTGCCTTCAATTTCACCTGGCATCCTCCTTGTGTGTGTGTCTGTCACTAAATTTTCCCTTTTTCTAAGCACAACAGTCATACTGGATTAGGACCCATCCTAATAAACTCATTTTAACTTGATTATGTCTGTACAGATCTGAATTCCAAATAAAGACACATCCTGAAGTACTGGGAATTAGGACTTCAATATATGAATTTTGGGGGGACACAATTCAATTTATAACAGACACCTTTTACAATGCGAGGATACAGGTAGAAGTCATAGTTTTCTTCAATTTTCTTCACTGGTCAGTGATTAGGATTACAAGTGATTAGTGATTAGAAACCTAGTAAATGGGCATCAAAATGAATTAAGTAGTAGGAACTAGATTATTAGAGGCATTTGTAAAACAGTGGTTAAGAATACAGCCTGTGGAGAAACACTCACCTCTACACAAATTCATGGAAACTAAACAACCTATTGCTGAATGTTAGTTGGGTCAAGGAGGAGATTAAGATAGAAATCAAAAGATTCTTTGAACTAAATGATAATGGGGACACAAGTTATCAAAATCTGTGGGATACAGCAAAAGTAGTCCTGAGAGGAAAACTCATAGCCTTAAATGCCCACATCCAAAAGACAGAAAGATCACAAATCAACAATCTAATAAATTGTCTCAAGGAACTGGAAAAGGAAGAGCAAACTAATCCCAAACCCAGCAGAAGAAAAGAAATAACCAAGATCAGAGTGGAA
>RJWJ010034747.1:0-17073 GCA_004363605.1 Indri indri | reverse complement strand
ATTATGTGATCCCCTTCTCATGTCTGATCCTGTACCACTAGCTTTCTTAAATATAAATATGTGTGCCAATTTTTAAAAGTCTACGTGGGATTAACCCAAACACTTTGCACAAAAATGATTATTAATGCTTTTAAACCTTCAAGAAAAGAAATTTCTAGCCTCTCTTTCTCCAACGCATTTTCTTACCTTAATCCTTATAAAAAGAAAAGCTATTTAAAATGTAACGAAAGTTTATTTGATGTTTCTAATGTATTAGTACCTTGCTGGGCACTTAGGAATGTGCTGTCTTATTAACTTATGTTTTTTTCTAGCATTGCTTGTGCTAGAAATCGCTCTCTGCAGCCCTCTGTGAACACACCTAGGTTCACTGTTGGTGGCTCCTGAGATCAGACTATCAGGGAAACCTTCCTGTTCAATTCAGTTACATTAATAACTTTTCTCCAGTCTGGAAAGCTCAAGTAGGAGGCTCTGATACTTCTGATGACTGTCAACCAAAGCATGACCACAGCCAGAAAATGATTTGAGGATACCGCCTCTGTTTGTTCTCACGCTGCCTTTTGTGATACACAGGAGAGTTCAGCCAAAGTATAATGACCCCAGGATGCCCAGGTATATTTTTGAATTGTCATCACTGAAATATACTATTTTGCTCTATAATGCTAATTGCTCTTTTTCATACAGTGCTAGAATTTCAGGAGATTTGTGAAATACGTGTGTTTAAAATTGATTTCCTGATTTTTACATTTATACCCAGCTGTTTGTTATTCAGTGCAGCCATCAGCATCCGAGTCTCAATGGACCATGTAATGTGCAGCTGTAGCCAGATGTAACGCTTTCTCTCCCTAAATGTTTCCGTTAGAAGCTTAGAGAGGCAGGCTAAAGACTGCTGATAACCGTGTTGCCTGCATTAATTTACCCTGTGGAGCTACACAAATTCTGCTTGGCAATTTTATTTCATGACCAACAAGCAGAGCAATGTTTGTGATCTCCATCCCTGGTAGTAATGTTGACACTGTGTATATCGAGTATATCTGCATTGATATGAAAGGTACTTGTACAGCTAATTCAAACCGCAGGAAGCTGTCTGATCTGCATGCATAAATACTCTGGAAGCCAGGTTGTGCTTAAGAAACAGCAGCCAGGATTCAGATCAAACCTTTGCCTAGAAGAAAATAGGTCCATAAACTAGTCTCTTGAACAGAGAATTTCTTAGGAAAAATAAATTTAGGATCATTTCTCTTTGGCCTATAGACAAGCCTTGTTTCTAATTTGCGTTTGTTATTCAAATCTGTGTTTTCTTTTGTATTTGTATGATGTGTCTTTGTTTAGAGGCTACAGCTTCTACTAAATTTAATTACTTCCCTTGGAGGCTTTAAATTGAGGGCAGCTTCTATTAATTGTTAATTACTTTCCTCTGCCATTTACACAGTAAAGGTACAGTTACTAATTGAAGGTATGTTCTGCACAATGACAAGAAGCTTCTTCGGTCTCAGTATTTACCTTTCTTTGGGGACTGATTTTTATTTCTCTAATCTTATCTTTTACTAAACATAAAAGTAGACATTTCGCTGATATATTGGCCATTTCTGTGATCCAGAGTTGTAGATTCCTAGATGAATAAATGGAATCATCTTTGGCTCTGCGTTGCCATCTGCTGGTTTCTTGATCTCTTTAGCCTCCTTAGACCAATCTCTGATGGGAAGATGATACCCCCCGGGTCTGTTCCCATTTTGAGTTTTATTCCCAGATCCCTCTGGAAATTTATAGATAGCCTTGTTCCTCCTGGTGGATGAGGGAGGAAGCATCATTATGGCCTGGGAGGTTTTTTATTATGTCATTAAAGTGTTTATTGCATGTCTTCTATATATTGGGCAATTTCGACTGTCTCCTTAAAATTCCTCTGTTGGCCTCTGTGGCATGTGATTGTTTTCCCTTTTCTGTTTATCTTTCGTTACTCCCCCCCACCTCGTGACTGTGGGCCTCTTGCCTTCCTCTTTGGCTCTCAGCTTGTCTTTCCCAATCTTCCCTTTTTAGAGAGCTTATATCCTCAACTGCCATATCTACGCTGATGGGGGTGGGGGGGGGAAGCTGTTTCTCAACATTTAAACTTTTATTTTTATCTGGATGCTCTTATATTCTATGGTCATAAAATTTTAAATTTAATTGAAAATTATAAAGGTAGAGAGCAAGAAAGAATTGGGATAAAGGTTGAATTATTGAGCAGGAGCAAAGTGAAAAGCTTGAAATGTTCTTGTTACTGGGGAGCTTAGGTTTATGGCAAAAACAAAGTGATTTTAGTTTGCAGTTTTTATTAAATTTAGTGTAAAAAAAAATGTTCTCCAGTCCCTAGAAGTCCAGGTAGATAGCCATGTTAAACTATAAATCTACCATCTCTGCTAGTAATAGTAGGCAGAGGGCCAGAGCTTGCCTGGGAAGTGCTGTGAGCACAGGTCAGTGTTCCAGAGGTGGACCTTTCAGTCTCATTTGAGAAATGGCTTCCCTTTTTTCCAATCTGTCGCTTGGCTTCTCTTTGTGGAGTCTTCTTGCGTAGCCTCTGGCCTGTATTCTTAAGAGAAAAATGCTCCTATTCTTAGAATGTGTCTAAGGTAGTTTGCCCTGTGGTGCATGGCCAAGTTGTGCTGGTAGAGGTGTGTGGTGTGTGAAATTGAATGGCGTTTCGAACGGCAGTGCTTATTAAGTTACTGATACAGGACGGCTGTCGACTTAGGCAAGGTGGGAAGTTAATCCTATTAGAAAGTGATTACTCGTCTACCCAAATACATCAAAAGAGTCGTAGTTACGGCACTGGGACAGTAGGAATTTGGACAGGAGATTTCTATTATCCATCAAATATTATGCAGTACACAGCCATAACAGTGATTCTGGAGTGAGACTTAGAATATGCATTTGGGCATTGATTTTATATGCACTACACATATAAATTTATAAATCATGCATAAACTACAAAAGGTGGGATAAAAACACTCTTAAGGATTATTATTTTAAAATGTGCTATAACTTTAGTATGAATATACCATGTAAAACCATTTTGATATTTGGAACCCCCTGTATATGGTCTTGAAATCATGATAATTATTTTAAAATATACTGGTTGGTTTCATTTTTATTAAAATATTGCTGGCAGCAATGAAACTCACTTATTATTAAACACACTTTGGAAATTAAAAATGATAAGTTTTACAAGTTCTTTGAGATAGAGGCGGGATAGGGCCTTCTGTAGGAAGCCAACTGTCTTGTCTTTTTATTCCATCCCCAGCCACCACCCTAAGCGGGGTGTCCCTGTGCTTCCGCAGCGCCCTACACGTGTGCGCACGCACACACATGCAGCCACACGGCGCCCCCATGGTGTTGACCATGGAATGGCAACATCATCCGAGTCCTGTGCAGTCTCTCCCATTATTAGCCTGGAGGACACTGAGAGCAGAAACCAAGGCAAAGTGAGCCGTAGAACACAGCCCCTGATACTCCTGATGCAACACATCAAACGAGAAAGGGGGAGAAATGGAGAACTCGTGTTGCTGGTATTGAAATGAACCGAGCGGATTCCCATGGAGCACTTTCCATATGCAGGACTTGGATTGTAAAGAGAAAAGCCTCGTCAAAGCTAACACAGTACTCCTTGAACTATTCTCACCTACCTCTTCTGCTGATTGTGTGAATTCAGACTATGAGGGCAAGGAGCTCTGTAGTCACAGTGTGGACTAAAAGTGCCATAGAGTTCAGCACTTACGCTGTGGATTTATTTGCTTCAAAAGACACACCTTGTTCCTTATTTGCCCACATGCACGTTTTATTTCTTTCAAAAGCTTTATAAGCTTCTAATGCTTTTCTGTTGAAGAAAGTTTTTGAGTTGCAGTTTATTTTTAAAGTTACGTTTTAAGCCACTCAATGGGAGATAGATTACGTGTACTTCATAACTTTGGTCATTGAAGTAAGAACTTACATATTGGTTTTTAAAGCTAATTGCATTCAAAAATAAGAGATAATTATGTATCTGTTACATTTTTTGTTGGAAAAAACCATGGTCCTGAGCAATCTAGAGGTGCAGGTAGATGTAGTATTAACTCCAGGCGACTTCAGAACGTGGTATATGTTGGAGTGGGTGGAGTGGCGTGGGGTGTTCCTGGTTTCCTTTCATCAAGCTAATTATTATCTACAAAAAACATCCAAGGGACTGAGAAGAACAAAATGTGTTGCTAATCTTTATGTGGGGTATGACAGATTGATTTTTAATCAAAGACTTCCTATTTTTAGGGAGTTCAGTGTGCCTTAGGAATATGGCAAATTTTGAGAAATTTGTAAATTTTCATGTCATTGATGATGGGACCACATGATTCCAAGGGAAGGTTGAAAGGAAGTTAAAGAACTCTCACGGCAGTGCACAGCAGAAGGGAAGGGCGGCGTTTATGTATCTGTGTCTTCACTGTGTTCTTTGTGAGAATTGCCGCCAACAATATGGCGATAATTAAAAATGAGCATTAAACAAGATGTAGACACAGTGTTTTGGAGAAGAAACAAAATAGGTTCTCTGTTATGTAAACAGACCATCAGGTTTAGTGCTTGATAAGATCTTAATCTGCTGTAACAACATTTTTTACATCTGATAAATTGCATCATATAATAAAAGTAACAATAGTCTATAGGAACTTTAAAGGTATAATTGGTATGGAATTTTAATTATGGAGGAATGGAACTCTGAGCCACCAGGAAAAACCTATTTTATGCTGTATTTTCTGTGTCGCAACTTATTTTGTTGCAGTTATTTGTTCTGGTCTGATTGGTTGCTTGGTTTTCCGTATATAATGATTTTAGTTGTTATTAGTTGGTTTAGCAAATACTTTTAAATGCCTACCTGTGTGCCAGTTACTATTCTAGGTTCTGGGGAAGCCCTGCATCCTCAAAGTTGCATCACCATTCATGATGAACATTTTTTATTTCCCTTTTATTTTGTGAGGTCTCCTCTTCCAACCATTTCAGCATTCCGCTTTTTAGGATTTTCCATCATTCAGGGCTGCATTAAGTCTCTGTTTAGCTCTCTCTCTTATCAGCTATTAAAGCTGCTGTTCTCTGGCCTCCTGCTGCTAATAATATATTTCTCACAGTTCTGGAGATGGGGAGGTCCAAGATCAGGCTACTGGCCACCCTTCCTCTTCTTAATAGGGCACTAATCCCATCATGGGGGCCCCACCCTTCTGACCTCAGCTAAACCTAATCACCTCCCAAACGCCCCACTTCCCTAACACCATCATGTTTGGGGGTTAGGGCTTCAACATATGCATGTTAGGGGGACACAAACATTCAGTCCATAACAAGCATTGGTACTACCAAGACACAGAAGCAGATCCCAAGAGAGAGATGGAGGAACTGTAGTCTGTACTCGTAAGGCGGATGGAATCAGGAAAGTGGTAGCCCAATAACTAGACTCAAGACCCACTAGTTTTGAATAACAGTGTCTAAAAACACACATGCCTCGGGGTTTCTCTTTTAAACTCTAAGCAGGAACACTCAGAAAGTCATACCAGAGAAATGTAATGAGGCTGAAAAAAGAACATTAAAGTGCAGATAACAGACTTATATATATATATATAACAATTTGACTTGTATTTCTCTCAACACATTTTTAATTCCTGATCAAATTACATGAACTTTTCTCATCTGGGTTTTCAGACCATTTTCCTGTGGAAACTACCTTGTGTATAAAGGTATGTGTGTGTGTGTATATATATATATATATATATATACACACACACACACACACACACCTCTTTATATAAGATATGGGCTCTTTTCCACACTGTGAACCCAATGGAATCTCTGTCACCCTTCCATCAGGACATAACATTAATCCTGTTGGAATTGAATGTATCGTGGAGAGTTTACAATATGTAAGCCGTCGCGTGTGGGGTTCACAGTACCGTTACTATATTTAAAAAAGAATTGTCCTAATTGGATTTTTGTATATTTGGCATATACATATCTCTAGATTACTATGATTAGTCCCATTGTCATGTATCAGGATTTCACTAAAATGACATAATCTGCTCATTGGGGGCATAATTATGGGTAGGTACATGGTTAGCCATGGGCAGTAGACTCAGGATGGACTAGAACATTTGTGTTGAGCTATTTTTGCATGACCAGAATTTCAGTAATAACATGAAAAAGGGAAGCTGGGGGTTTAGCACTGTGTTGGTATATCTGGAGATTAGTTTTCTATTATTATAAAAGGAAATTTATATTTACCCACCTTCCTTTCAGATTTCTGTTACTACTCCACGCTGGAGACTGTGTTTAATCCAGAGCTTTTTAAAGCCTGGCAGTATTGCTTTATGTTGAGTAACTTTAAAATGGGCAGCCAGAGGTTTGAGTTCTTTGGAAGCGAAAGTCAGAGTGAAAGGTGGAAATGAGATTACCATTGGTGGACATCTCTGCTGTCCCTGCATACAAATGATTTGACAGACTCTCTTGACTTCAGAGACTCACACCGATGTGTCTTCTGACAACGTAAGATTTCAGCTTGGTGCACCTTTTCATCTGAGAAGCTGTGTCTGACAGTGGCTGTGTCACATACCATAATAGTCACCCTTCTAAATGTATAATTCACTGGTTTTCAGTGTATCACAAAGTTGTGCTAACATCACCACTGTTTTCCAGAACATTTGCTCCACCCTGGAAAGAAACCCCATACCACTTAGTTCTCACTTCCCAGCACTCCCCACCCCCAAGTCCCCCAGCTCCAGGCAACTGCTGGTACACTTCCTGTTTCTGTGGATTTGCCTGTTCTGTATGTTTCACATAAATGTAATCATATAGTACGTGGCCTTCTGTCTGGCCTTTTTCACTTAGCATGATGTTTTCAAAGGTTCATCTGCATTATAGATATATTAGTACTTCTTTCTTATGGCTGAGCATTATTCTACTGTGTGTATATACCACAGTGTGTTTATCTATTTGTGTTTTGATGGACATTGAGGGTGTTTTGGATGGTGTGAATAATGCTACTATGAACATTCACATACAGATTTTTGTGTGGACATTTAATTCTGTTGGCTATATGCTATGGAATTGCTGGGTCATGTGGCCATTTTTGAGGAACTTTCCAACTGTTCTTTAAAGTGACTGCACTGTTTTGTCTTCCCTCCAGCAGCATATGAGGGTCTAGTTTCTCCACATCCTTGCCAACACTCGTTATTGTCTGTGCCAGTGCCATTGTTAGTCACACCTGTTGTGTAGATGAGAAGGGCAGGACACAGAAGGTAAGAACCAAACCCAGGATCTTAGACAGGGCCAGGGATAGAATCCACATCTCCTGGCTCACGTTCACCATTCTTTCTGCCACATTGCATTTCAGCAAAGCTGGGTGAGAAAAACATGGGAAAACAATTGTTCTGGAATTATCTATTTTTATTTTCTCATAAGGATAGAGCATTTGGTTTTTCATGATCTGTGATTGATGGTATCCAATTGTATGTCTCTAACTTCAGCCTTCTCCCTGAATGCCGGCCTTGACTATCTGATGATTTACTCGACTACCCCTAGCCTATTAGGCATCTCGAACTTTGTGCCCCAAACCAAGCCCTGATCCTCATTCCCTGTCTCACTAAATGGTATCCAGGTGCTCAGGGCAGACACCACAGCGTCTTGTCTTCTCTTTCTCCCATTCTCCATGTCCAGTCCATCAACAGCCTGGTGGGCTCTGTGTTCAACATGCAGCCACTTCTGCGCTGACCACTTCCTTCTCACCGTCCTGACCCAGCCACACGCGTCTCACCTGGACTTCAGGTGCTCAGATGCCCCCAGTGGCTTCCTTTCAAGCCTAGAAAGAAATCCAGCATCCTTAAAACAGCCTGAAGCCCTCAGCTCCCCACTGCTCTCGGTTCCTGCTGTTTCCTGCTCGCTTTGCTCTGCCCACGTGGATGACTTGCTGTTCGGTGGCGAGGCCAGCATGTCCTCTCGTCGGGTTCTCCGCGCTTGCTCTGCCCTGATCCGTCTTCCGCCAGCCTTCACCCTCGCTGCTTTTTAAGATGCCACTCACATGTCACCTCATCAGAAGGCTGTCCCTGACCAGTGTATCAAAAATAGTGGTCCCCTCACTTTCTATCCTCTTACCTTATTTTGCTTCTTCATGACATTCTTTACTGTTTAACAAAGTATTAAATATTTATTTGCTCATTTGTTTATTTTCTGTCTTGTCTACTGGGATGGAAGCTCTGAGGCAGCAGGGCTTTGTCTCTCTGGTTTGCCACCATATCTGCATAGCCTGGAATGGTACTTAGCACATAAAGGGTAGTCAGTAAATTATTGTTAAAGGAATAGTATTTCATTCTTCTTCCTGGCACACTCAGAATCTTTTTGCCATCAGCCTATTTTGGGTGGGCTTTTAATTTTTTGTACATTTTGCAAAAGACTTCCATCTGTTTTGTATAAATTTATGTAAGTCTTTCTGCAGTACATTTTCTTCATATATAAATTGGCAATAATGCTAGGCAGGTGCTTTGAGACCTCATTTGAAAAATGTTCCCCCCCTCCCACCCAAGTGCCAGAGATTATGATAGTAATATTGCCATTTTTATTACTCAATCTGGTTTTAATACATTATAATAGTGTGGACCCTATTAGCCAAGTACATGATAATAGCCTTTTACTATAATACCCTGGGATATAATATTGTAATGTAATAATATCTTATTATTATGGTTCTAATAAGGATGTCACTTATATACACATAGAGCTCTTGTAGTTTTGTAATAAATAATCCGAGGGGGAGAATCTGCCGTTGAGAATCTTACCTAAAACAGAAGATCCCACAGTACCAAAAGGGATTTGTACAAAGTATGTCCATGTACTTACATTGTGCATTCGTGGTTTAATTCATTCTTCTTAGTGTGTTACACATTGTTACCTAACATTCCAGATTGTTCAAGTGCCTTCCATCCTTCTTCTCGCCTGTTTATTCCATTTTGTGCAATAGCCAAAAAATAAGTAAGGCTAATATTAACTTTGGTGAAGATAATGTTCCAGTGCCTTCCAGTACACTAAATAATTCGGGAGGATATGATGTAGAGAACTTTGGCTCTGCAGCCAGGTGTACCTAAGGCTGAGTCTTAACTTTATGCTCGAACACAACGTGTAACCATGAATCTTGAGCTTTCTAATCTAAAATATCCTTCCTTGTAAAATGGGATGAATGACTGTAGCTACCTTGAAAGGTTGTGTGAGAATTGAGATGATTTATATAAAATACCTGGCACATAATAAAATGCTCAATAAATGTTAACTACAGTTATTACTACTATTATCTTACAGTGTTTGAGCACCACGTGTGAAGAAATATTCTCTGATAAAGTGAGGGTAGACTGTCAGGTAGGGAGTAGTAAAAGGGCTTTTAGTAAGGGCAGTAAAATGCAAATGTGTTACCTTTGCTTTTTGCCCCAGAACTGTATATATCATTCAGTTTGGTGGAAAAGAGAACTGGGCCTGCTGCTAATCACAGTATAACTTATATATATACACAGAGACCCCCTTAAGGTGCCATATGTGTTTATAGCCTATTCAAAGAACAAAAATGGATCCTTCTGTAGCACTTAATCTGCCTGGGACGCTCAGAATACCTGTCAGGTCGTGTGCTCATTTAGTTGTTATAATGGGAGTACCTGTTCTTTCCTCTTTTTATCGAAGCCTCTGGGTGTAGAGGTGAGAGAGAGAAAACAGATTTAAAAATGCTCTGTTTGTTCAAGGCAGCGACTTGATCGTTAAGAGTTGGAGCATTCAGCGAGACGAACTGACTTTGAGCTCTCTAAACTTTTCAGCTCCATTTTATTTGTTGCTGTTCTATGTTTTCATGCCTCTCCGACTAGGCTGTGTGCCAGTGGTTCTCAGAATCACTGCAGGGCTTGTTTAAAAACACCAAATGCTGGGCCCATCCTGAGACTTTCTGATTCAGTGGGTCCAAGGTAGGGCTGAGAATTTGCATTTCTAACAAAGTTCCCCGGTGGTGCTGGTGTGTTGGTCCGGAAAGCACACATTGCCAACCACGGTGGCGGCTGTATGCAAGTCGGGTCTCCCCAGAGCACTTGGCCCCCGAGTTGGGCACAGAGTATGCACTCAATAAATACTTGTTGGTTCACTGCTTCTGATGACACCGAAATGAAATATAAAGGGAAGATAAAGTATATTAAGGCTCTCATTAGGCGCCCTGCCCGATTCTCATTAAGACTGCCCTGGTTTCTTTTATGTCCTGGGCATGCGGGCTCAGTGCTAATTTTCATGGCTTCTGTGGTCCCTGAAGTACTATCTTTTTCATCTCTTCTAAGGTTCTCCTCATTTACCCTTTCCTTTCTTGACTCATTTCAGGCAGACACTAATAATAGCCAACAGAACCCTCAGGACTAATACGTGAATGAGAATTCTTATACCTCCCAAAGAGTTTTTATAAATCCCTTACCCTTAATCTCATTTCACTCTGTCTCTCTCTCTCTCCTCCCAGTTACCTTATATAAAGCTAAAGCCCTTGGCTTTTTGCTTCATTTTCTAAAATTTTAAATTTGATTGAAACTGCCTCTACTAAGCTAACATTTGATTGAGTCACCGGGGAGAAGAAGATTTATAGAGAAGTGATAGAAAACAAATTGGACTTGTAGAGAAAGCATTGTTTGGAATTATTATATTGCCAAACGCATTGTTTATTTCGCTCACATTTTTCCGAGCGTGAGCGCTTGGGTATTTCTTCACCAGAAAAGAATTTTGGTGGGTTGTTTTTGCTCATCCTTTAAACTTTCCCTATTTAGGCATTTCGGAGGAAAGCGATGTTTTCCTTCATTAAAACAGATAAAAGCATTCTGTGTATGTTTCCGTGTCCACTGACCATTACTACTTACAAGGGAGTAAAATTCTATAGAGATGTTAAAGACCTGTAAATATCTTTTTCACTGCATTTCTGAGTGTAATTTTCACTCTTTGTCTGTGGTCAACATGAGTTCAGTTTTTAAATTCACTTTTTCCAAAGTAGATTCCATGGAATTCTTAGGAGGATGTTATGTGGATTGAAAGGACTCTGTCAGAAATAAAGCTTAATAAACATGGGTTTAAACAGAGTTATACAGGTGTCTTCAATTCTTTAATTCAAGACTGTCAGAATCTTTAATATGGCTGCTGTGTGTCGTGGGTATGGAAGAGAGAGATTTCCAGATTCTATGTGACCATGGAACCTTCTGGTGCGTGTTCTGCAGAACTGCATGAAAATCGTTATGTTGTATCATCATCTTTGATTCCTAAAGAAGCTTCAGAGGCTGAAAGCTCTTTCTGTGCGGATGCAATAGACACAATTTTGGTTTCTTTTTGAGGCAAAAAAAAAAAAAAAAAAATTCCTTTTAGAAGATTTAGAGTAGTGGGGAGATCCAGTTTGTTGAGTAATTGTTACACCACTTAAAACTTCAGTGTCTTCTTTCCTGCATGTGGATTACGGACTAAATATTTCTGTGATACAGATATTTTCATTATGTGTTGTCTGTATTTAGAAAAAATTTCATTGTCTGGTTCACCCTTGCCATTTCAAGGGTGACGTACTGTGGGGTGATGAGAGTTTTTTTTTCCCCCTCCCAGATGTCAGCTTTGAAATTATGGAAAGTTCGAGTAAACATCAAGATGAGAGACTCAATCGTTCATAATTTAAACAAGCCCACGAAGCCATGTATCCAAATGTAAGAATTGTTCCTTGCCAGTTTGTTCTCTTTGCAGATTCAGTGTTCTTCTCACACCCCCTCCCCTCCACACTCCCCAAGGCTGTATTCCAGTTAGCAATACTCCGCCTGTAATTCACCTTTCCCAGTCACTAGAAAATGTCAAGGAAGTATAGTTTGAACTGTGGAGGCTATTAATCTCCACGAAGCTGCCAAAGGAAAGAGTAGAGTTTTATAGCTGCAGGTTGTTAACACTACTGACAATAGAAAAATTGACCTTTTTTCCTTTGCATTTAGGCTCTTGCCTTTTTAAAAAAAATTGGCAATGCACAGAATATGCATTTTTAGTTGTTTCAGTATTGCATATGTAAAAGTGGTGAAAGTTGAAACCAAAGATATACTTTATAATCAGATTGTTGGATTCTTGAACATAAGTTTTCTCGATTACCTTGTATAGTTTAACATTTAATTCTAGGGTAGTTATTTGTGATAGTAAATGTTTCAGTGCCACCTGTCCTTGTTTTCTATTTTATCACACCGCCCTCCCACCCCTCCTAAGGAATGCCGACATTTGGAAAGGGTTAGATCACCCTCATTTGAGAGCGTTATTACGCGTGTTAAGATCCACTGAGTTGTGAAAATACATCCATAAAACACCTAAGGTAGAATTTAATAACAGTCTCCCTCTTCTCCCTTCTTGAGGGGCAATCCAAACTTTTTAACTTGATACATTACAGAGCACTGTCATTTTCTGTTTCAGCCAATCAGGTTCTTATTCACCGACTGTAATTATGAGTATAGATGTATGAATTAGTTGGTTAAAAACTCCAAAGTGTGCGCACACATAAACGTGTTGCATGTAAATGTTCTGAGTGCAGAACACCTAATTTAAATGAATGACAGGGAGCACAACATCATTGAAATTGTCAGGAAAAACAGATATTAGGTATTTTACAGCCCTGTTTTTGTCTCTGCAAGCTGCCTTCATGTATCAGAAGCCAAAGGAGCTGCAAAATATGTACAGAATTGAGTGGGATCTTGGGCGTAACCTGTTACCATGAAAAATTGGCAACAAGGAAATCACTTGTTTCTGTGTGTTCTTATGTAACCTCGTACAAACTGTTCTTTTAAGAAAAACTCTTTGCTTTTCCCTTGCTTAAAAAAATCGAACTTGAACCTTCCAAATATTTTTGATAGCTACACTTGTTTGTATGCCTTTTTATATTTTGAAACTGCATCTCTGTATGCTTTTTTTCCCCCCTCGCAACTTCCCAAGTGTTGGAACGCAGATGAAAGCCTTAACTGAGAGTCTCAGCAACCTGACTTTCAGCAATATTTTAATTATTGGGAAGATTATGGTGTATTCAAGTGTGCGGCATTCTGTCATCGCTTTCCTGCTGCGTCCTAACGTCAACAGGATTATGCTAGTCTGCACGCCCCGTTTGTGTCTAATCGTTTTACGGTGAAAATAGGTGCGGGGGGAGAGGGTGAGGACCCAGTCTGTGAAAACTGTGAATCGGGACCTCTGACTTTCTCTTGTTGGAATCGGTCAATAAATTGCCTTTATTTGGTGCTTTTCGTTCCCTTTCCCTCTTTCTTCCTACTTACTTGTTCCGTTCCCTCCTGTCTTTTGCTTTTCCGATCTCCTAATTACTTTTTCTCTAAACTTAACTTTGTCGTTTTGTTTCTGCATGTCTCCTTGGCTGCATGACCCCATGCCTCCAGCGCATGCTTAGACTCAAAAGATTTGGACTAGAAAGGTCCGTAGAGATACTATGACTTGTAATGTCTTGCCTGCCTCCTTAGGGTGGTGATTTTATTTTTTCCTTTGAAGGGGTTGTGTATGCGCTATGAGTATGTGGGGAGGGAAATGCTAAATGTGACAGTGCTTACAAAACAGATCTTCACATTTGGGAGGAGGAGCACAGAATATCCTCCACCCATCCTCAGGAGAACATTACCAATGTGGAGGACCGGTAATGTCCTCTTGGATCTCTGTGTTGCCTGTGTGATTTCTCCGGGTTGTAGTAAGCATTTGCTGGTCACACATGCCACCTGTGGCCTGTCAGGTGCTCAGGGGCCTGCCCAGGCAGGCAGTGCTCAAAGAGCTTCATCAGGATGCGGGGGCTCAGCTGCGTTGTCTCTCGCTCCCTCTGGGTTTCCTGACAAACTGGCCTCCTGCTAAGGGCAGGGAACCGAATGGCAATGGGAGGAGTTAATGAGCCACAGAAAATGTGGCTAAGAACAGAACGTTGTTTGTGTCCCGAACTCTTTGTCCCCGAAGTTTTCAGGGAGAAATCCAGTGTAACGGGCTCAAAAACATCCTGCTTGTGTTGATCTCTTTTAAATGGTAAAAGAAAATGCAACATTTAAAAATCGTTAAACCGCGTTGTTGGAGGATTACGTCACACTTGGGTTTCAGATACTTGTGGGATGTGCATGAGATGCTTGATACTACTAAGAGGCAGCAACTGTGGCGAGTGGAAGACATTTGTGGTGTCATGACCTGGCCTTTCTTGAGCCTGGCTTGTTGATTCTAATTCGGGTCTGCTGGACTGTGTCAGCTACTACTGCCTGTGGGGGAACCGGGTCTCCTGGAGTGACAGCTACGTGCAAGCACTTCATGTACATCCTTGTTCTGCCGTTTTTTTTCCCCTTGCATATTGGGTTGAGCACTGTGTTCTGTAGAACCTGTCTCCACCATCTCTCATCAGTCCTCGCCTGTCCTTTACATCGCTCTGTCCTCTGGGTCATTGTGCTCACCTTCTGTCTTGTGTCCTCCGCCAGTCCCTTCCAGCCAGTAAGGGCAGATCAGTCTTCCGAAGGCCTGTCTGATGGGGTCATGCTGCTTCCCACGGTACCCAGGGGTTGCCTTTACCTGCCTGGCATTCAGAGCTCTGCACGCTACTGCCCGTCTTGCACAGCAGCCCTCTGCTCCCGTACCTGTCACTCACCCAGCCCATGAGCCTGTGTCTGGCTTGCCTGCCTTCCTGCCTTTGTCCTCGCTCCTCCTCCATAAAGTTTCCATTTTTGAGGGAGGGAGAAATGAATAAACCCCCAAACCCTGAGAGAACCTTGCCTGTTTTCCAAGACTAGTTCTATTTTTAGCAGCCAGATGTGATATGTGAAAACTGAATGAGTGTATTTTATGATCCGGTGATGCCGTCTTTAAAACATGTGGATGGTTTTTCAGTGTGAGTAGGACAAGGTCTGGGAGAGGTAAGAATTCTGAGCTATCATCTGTGGTTCTTAGGTTTTCTTAAAAAGATAACCTTTCTTGAAAAGGGGAGTCTTTTAGATCCTTCTTAACTCAAAACTCATATTGGAGTCATAGAATGATACGGATGCTATCTTGAAGACATCTTTTCTACTACATTTCACATGAAATGCTCTCTTCCATGCTGGATATTGAAAACAGCTAAAACATAAGATTCTCTTTCAATTGTCCATTTCTGTGTTATTCATGGAAAATATTTGAATCTAACAGGACCCTTAGCATTGCCATCTTTTGGGTTTGCCTCTCTTGCTCAGCTGGATTACATGAAACACAATAACCTAACCAAACAGTGCATGTTTATGAAACTCAAATGATGTGATCAGGTACTGCATTTGATGCATTTATTTAGTGTATGTGGAACACCTGAGTGACAGATGCCACACCGTGTGCTAGGGTTTCATGACAGATATGGTGACTGCTTCCATGGAACTCACACTTGAGGAGACAGATGCTAATCAAATAATCACATAGATACATAGTCACAAGCTAGTTTAAAATGTGTAAGCAAGGGATTTGATGTAATTGGTGGTGGAGCTGGTCAAGGAAGCCTTCACTGAGGATGAAAGGTTGGAGCTTCATGTAAAAGATCTTTGTATTGTCCCTTATGTGGGATTAACAATACGATTAAATGATCTTAACTGTGTCCTAGACTTCTATGACTTTTGTTTGTGTGTGTGTGTGTGTGTGTGTGTGTGTGTGTGTGTGTGTGTTGTTGTTGTTAATACTTTCTTCTGCTAAATTGCATCTGTAGACCATTTAGGGGAAGTCTGAGAAGACTTAACCAGTAGAGATCATTACCTTATTTCAAAGACATTGCAAAATTTAGTTCAGATAATCTGTTTTTTGGTTACTATGAACCAGCCTGGCTTGATGCGGACACCTAAGATCGAAGCTTCTTTATCCTGTTGTTTGGTCTGGGATGCCAACACATGTTTCCTTCTATGATCGTTGTTGCACAGGCCTCGGGCACTGTCCTGTGGGTAATCAGATGGCCTTTCATCCTGTTCAGAACCCAGCAGCGCCATATTTAAAAATGAAATGCTAACTGCAGATACGTAAAATATAATTCCCTTTACATCCTTTAATGGTTCTGTGTGTAGTTGGCACTTCTCTGGATCCTTACAGATTTCTCTGACAGTCACCATATATAATGTTACCCTTTACAACGAAAGATCTTTTCAGCCAGAATTTTGTTTGATCTATGCAGCAACTCTGAAGTAGATGTCGTTATTGCAGTGGAATTTACAGGAGGAAACTATAGCCTGGGAAGAGGACGTAAGTGGATTCAGGTGCTAGGGCTAGTAAATCACGTAGTAGGGGACTTCTAATTTCTAAATCTGGCGATGGTTCCTACGGTATCACACACCTGCTCTGTACTAACTCTTCCGAGCTTATTGTCCTTAGAATGAAATTCCGTGTTGCCCTTAACTTTCCTCTTGATTAGAGCCTGAGTTTTTGTTATTTTTTTAATATTGTCATCTTTAATATAATCTTGTAGTGTTGGGTTCTTTAAAGATATTTTATAGAAAACCAAGGTCATAGCAAAGTAAATTGTATTCTCACAGGGAGAAGGAGACCTTCAAAAGAATTCATTTCATCTGTGCCTTTACATTGTCAACCGTAAGCACTGTAATCATGTGACACATTCTCTGGACATTTGTTTTATTATTGCAGTCACTGTCCCAACAAAGTGTCACACAACAGCATTCTTTTGTTCCTTGGATCAACTGTTAATTAGTTTTCTCTCAGTAGACCATGTCTTCAGCTAAGTGGATGGAATACTGTGATCTCTTTGGTGTCCTCTAGTGCATGAATCCTCTCCTTACTGTTACCATTGGTCCTCTCACCTGAGAGCATATCTAAGGAAATAAAATGTACTCAAACACATCCATAATCAATTTTTTTTTTTTTTTTTTTTTGAGACAGAGTCTCACTCTCTTGCCTGGGGCGAGTGCCGTGGCGTCAGCCTAGCTCACAGCAACCTCAAACTCCTGGGCTCGAGCAATCCTACTGTCTCAGCCTCCCGAGTAGCTGGGACTACAGGCATGCGCCACCATACCCGGCTAATTTTTTCTATATATATTTTTAGCTGTCCAA